>KQ995246.1:0-49993 GCA_001598015.1 Dorcoceras hygrometricum
CAATAAATTCGTGAAGATAAATCTATTGGAATTTTTAAAAATATGTTATAAGTCTGTGGAATTATACGAAAGTCATGTAAATGTCTCAAATTCATAAAATTTATTAATTAAAAAATCATTAAATATCCGCGACGCATGCACCTCACGTATATTGGCGATAATATTGTATAAGTTTGGGCCTCTTTTATATGCACATACATCTGTAACTTGTTCACTTTGGGTCGAAAAGAATCTGGCCCAAATTATTTTCAGATTTCTTCGCCCATTAAAACGATGGGTTTAAATTTGGTCATGATCCAGTGCTTCTCAAATTCTCGCGCCTAAATAAATACAAACCAAAACATATATCGTATATATTAATTTCAGTCACGACGTATACATTAAAACAAAGTGAAAATGAATTTTGAAAGTTATAAAATGTGTTCTAATAGTTTTTGTTATATCTAAACAACTTGAGACTATATTTTTATTAAATATCTAGATGAAACCCTCTGAAAACATCGAATATATACTAGTATCAATAATTTGAGTATCGGCTAGTTATAGAGGTGTCAATTTGGGTGGGTCGGGTGAGTTCGGGTCAGGTTGGGATAAAAATCAACAACAAAAATTCTAACCCGAACCCGAACCAACCTGAAATGTCTCAACCCGAAGACGGTTTCTGCGGGTCGACTCGGGTTGGGTTGTCGGGTCGGATTACATTTTGTCATCCCTAACAAAACTAGGGGTGTCAATTTGGGTGGGTTCGGGTCGGGTCGTGGTAAAAATCAACAACAAAAATTTTGACCCGAACCAGACTCGAACCCGACCAACCTGAAATGTCTCAACCCGAACCTGATTTTCTGCGGGTCGAATCGGGTTGGGTTGTCGGATCGGGTTATATTTTGCCACCCCTAACAAAACTAGGGTTGTCAATTTGGGTGGGTTCGGGTCGGGTCGTGGTAAAAATCAACAACAAAAATTTTGACCCGAACCAGACTCGAACCCGACCAACCTGAAATGTCTCAACCCGAACCTGATTTCTGCGGGTCGAATCGGGTTGAGTTGTCGGATCGGGTTATATTTTGCCACCCCTAACAAAACTAGGGTTGTCAAAATTTGGGTGGGTCGGATTGGTTCAGGTCGGGTTGGGGTAAAAATCAACAACAAAAATTCTGACCCGAACCCGACCCAACCTGAAATGTCTCAACCCGAACCCGATTTTCTGCAGGTCGATTCGAATTAGGTTGTCGGGTCGGGTTACATTTTGCCAACCCTAGCTAGCTATTTAGCTCGATATTAAATTCAAGTATTTCCAACCAAGATGCGGCTTGATTGAGTCGTAGTCCAAGTTTCAAACTTTAAATCAAAACCGAAAATACTATCCATTTAATTTAAGGCTAAAATCACCTGAAAACATGAGATGTATATTTACCTGCTCATTAATAAATAAAGCTGTAGCTTCAATAAATTGGCAAAGGTGCAAGGGTAGATATTTTTATTTTAAGAAATTGTACGAAATAAATTCAGCATTATCAGCATGGACCCTCGTAATAGGTATTCAAGTTATTTAGTCTAAGATGGAGACACCGGATCATAGAAATGAAATTTGGTTGTTGGCATTATATCTAACAACCCCTATTCTAAAGGGCCTTATGTGCTAATAAGTACTTATTTTTTTGTCCTATAAAGTAATATTTGATAACTTGTATTGTTTTTCTTTTATTCATTTTCATTGACGGATGACGTAACAACGGACACATCAACAAACAGTACTATTGGTTGCCACGTCAACATTTTTTCAATGATCAATCAGTACTATGAGGGCACCCGTATCCTTTCACGAAATAACACCCACCAACTCATCATAAATCATGAGATCCACATACCACATATACATTATATTAACACTCTATTTCTCTTACATCCATTTTAACATTAATACTTATTATTTACGGATCTCACTGTCCACTCAATCTTTATTTACCATATATATATGATTAATTAAGTTTAATATATATTATTAGTATTTTAATTATTAGTAGAATATCATTTATTTAAAACATAAACTTTTATATTAATTGAAATAAACAAATATAAGATCGAAAAATGTCACATATAACAAAAATAAAATAATTCACGTCAAATAGTAAATTAACATTGTTGATATGTTGTGCCCAAATATACTCAACTAAGTCGGCACGAAGTTGATGACATCACGTAATTCGGAATTTTTTCGTAAGTAATCATGAAATACTCAGGTTGATCCATAATTTTTTAACTTTCCCAGTAGCCGTTGGGATTTACTCACAAAGAAAAATAAAAAAAAATATTTTTTTGTAAAAAAAGCAACGGCTACTTTGTGCATTTTTTTAATTTTTTTAAAAATATTTTTGTTTTAAAAAATAATGCAATGACTCCAAGATGTAATGTTTAATTTTTTAATTTTTTTAACATAGTAATAGGGTTAACGACGTGACATTGATTAACGTGTTCAAAGTTTTGAACGGATTAAACGATGTGGCATTTTTGCAGTGTTATAACATTGCACTCACACGGATTTTAAACTTAAAATGTGTTATAACATGCACATTAACACAGCATTGCAGATGCCCTGATAAAATTTGACCGAAATAAAAAAAAATTAATGAATTAGTACTATAAAGTGATCAATAACAGAGTACAAAGGTTAGGAAAAAAATGTAAAGCCCCATATTTGAAATGTAAATTAGAGCAAATCTTTTACTTGTGCTATATAACCAATGTGTCAAATGACTTATAATTTTCCTCTCCAAAAACATCACTTATATTTATCTCATAAAGTCATCTAGAAAAATTTTCTTTCACATAACCCAGTAATATGGTCCAAAGAAATAATGTTTTGTTCGAGATATTGAATTTTTAAAATGATCTTAAACGCTATGTCTAGTCATTTAATTTGCAAACACTTAGACTACCATATTATTCATTCATGCTACCACCATAAAAAAAAAATGAAATCTTTCACTCTTTAAAATCGCAATAAAATTTCTGGAAATTAAAATTTTGGTCATATATATTACTAATGTATGATACTGTGGCACTTGTGTGGATACCTGGTGATGTAGTAGCACCAGGAAATGCCACATCCAGATACCCATAGTAGATGACTACAATATCATCTCTTTATATAATATATATATATATATGTATATATATTTTTTTTAAATTAGTGTGTGTTTAGTCACTGGGCCCTCGAACTCTTGCACTTGAGTCCACATTACAAGACATCCCTTGTGCTAAATTTAACTCTTGTGTTTGTGTTCCAAAGAAAGAAAAACTTGTGGATAATGTCTCTGATCAATTTTGGAATCAGATCTAAAGGCAATTTTCATTCATGTCCTTTAAATGCTTGACAGTGGAATCTTTCATTTTCAAGGAAAAGGTCGACATGTACTCGAGATATTTATTAATATTTGGCTAAAATAGAGGGTAGGATGTGCTAAAAATGAAAATTCAATTTACTTATCGTAAGTTTTTAGTACAATTTAATAAACTGTCAAATATAATATATTAAGATTCTGACTAAATATTATCAAAAAATTGCTAAATAATATATAATAATTTTAAATCGTTTCATTGTTTAGCTAAAATAATTAAACATGAAGATATCAAATTAATTTATGAAAATATAGTTGCATCTCTTATAAAAGTGAAAATTAAGCAATAAAAAGATACACTACATTTGAACTTTGAAGTCATAAAGATTAAAAAGAAAAGAGGACTCGAAACATCGTATTTATGGATATATAATAGTACCATTATTTTTAGAATAGACATAATTAGTAAGACTTGTTTTAAAATATTTGGTTACAAAAGTTGCTAGTGTATATAAATAAATATATTTTGTCGGTGTTCATGTATGTATTTGAGAGGATACGGCATGCATGTATTGTATGGACATTATATTACTGGAATTTAGGTTGTCTCATTTTTTTATTAAAAATATTTATTTGTTTGCATAATGTCACTGTGGTTTGTGGTTGGGATATTATTATTTCAATTTTGCTTGATTCTAGTAAATTGATTAAAGGAATCTTGGTAATAAAGCTGATGTAACCAAATTTTCCCCGGTCAATGAGCTGTCACCACGTCGGGAGGTTGGGAGGACTGTCATCGAGAAGTGAGCTGAATGAGATCTGTTGGAGTTGAACTAGGAGGAAACTGCTCGGACGAGTCACCAGCAGTGAGTTATCACCATGTCTGGGCCACGTCACAATATAGCTCGAGAAATACGAGAGCACACGTCAGGAGCTCTGTTCTTGGGCATGAGCTAGATGTCTTTCCTTCAATGACATGCGACCACAGACAATGATCAAAGTTATCCCGACGAAGGTCCTCCGATACTTAAGTCAGCTCGAATGGTCGAGAATATATAGGACAGAGAATATGTCTGCTCAATGTTGAATCACTGTAAACTGAGATATACCCGGGTATTCATAGGAGAGCTAGGCGATAATCATGAGACGGAGTGGGCTTTGCAGACCTTACGTGTACACTACCCCACCACCAATACTAGGGAGGGTTCTTGCAGCTTTGTCAGTGCACTGATCATGTGCTATACAAGGGGGCCAAGTGGTTGTGATTGTCGCTATCAATAATAGACATCTTGTCTCGAGGTCGTGTCGCCAAGCTATACTATGAAGACTCGTCACATCTCGAGATCCCGAGGTATCCTGGAAGTACTGCCCGAGGTACTTCATGGGTACTACGGGGCGCCTATTAGGGGCGCGTTGGCCGGAAATCATAAGAGTGCTTGGATATTTGTTCGGTCTTCTTTACCCCGACGTGGCATACTCAAAGATGAAATGACCTCGAGGACCGAGGTAACCCGGTGGTGAAAGGCTACCGATGGTGTTCCAAGGTGTGCTCTTTTCTCGAATCTCGAGGTGGAAATATTCGTGGTATAAAAAATAATTGGATCTTTTGTTTCAAATATAGTAGAATGAGTAACAAGACAAAATGTCCCACCACGGGAAAAATCATATGGTTTCCTTGTTTCCATAGCGTGATATCAAATTATTTTGGATTTGTTTGTTTCATCAGAATTTCATGTTATAGTTTGTCTACAGATTAGGGATAATTTTTGTAGTCCAAATTCGTCTGTCTCCCTCACCATGGTTCATCCATCTCCATCATGGTCTTTTCGCTATAAGATATTTTGTTGTGCGTTTGACTTATGGGAATTTTCTCCAATCTTAGCTGTCAGTCTTTGTGAAAAGTTTTTATGGTTGAGGCTTCGTGATCGTGATCGATCTGTGATTTTTCGTGAAAGACTTTTCAAATATGGATATAACCTATATTTACTTGTTTGCCGGCATATTAGTTCGTCCCATTCTCAAGTTTCTCATTTGTATATATTCAACTTTTATATATATATTTCTATCTTAACGCATCACACTTGGAACTAAAATCAATCATCATACACAATTGTTAGGTTCGAAAAGGAGGGTGAAAACAACTCAGGAGTTCAGAGGGGGGTGAATGAACTCCTTTCGATTTTGTTAAAAAACTTTCCTTAAAATATTTTACAAACTTGCAGCTTGTCTCTGAGCTGAGTTACCAGGTCGAAGATTCTCAGCGTAATATATTGTCTCGAGTAACAAATAAGTTTGTACGGAAGAAACCCGATACAACAAACAGATATAACACGTTAACTGTAAAAGATTGGGGACAAGAATTTGTTTCTGGAAGTTCGGAGCTGAAACTCCTACGTCTCCCCTTCTTCCTTTTCAGGAAGGATTTCTACTAGAAAACTTTGTTTAGTATACAAGGTATCCTAAACCACTCAGCTGGCCGCACCACACTGAACTCCTAGTCTCACAGTACACCAGCACGTAGGCTATGTTTTACAGTTTGTTTCAGGATTTCTCTAGAATAAGAATATAGGTACAAGCCAAATTAAGTTTCAGCAATAAGCCGAGCACTTATACAAAATGAATAGCAAATATTTTTCTAAGCCTTTTTGAGTTGCTGAAGGTCGTAGAGTTTTTTGTTTCGCGCTTGTATATTGTTCGCATTATCCTTCAGAGCTGGTTGGCTTCTCCAATTTATACTCTTTGGATCAACGACAGTAAATGTTATCAGTAGACACGTCGTATAGATCCAAATCAGTTGTATGCGGAGTTTTTAATGGTTGTACTATTCACGTACGTCTTCATTAAATGATTTCTCTTTTAGCATACATTCCGTCGTACTCAGTTGAAAACAGATCTCTGGTGTATCTGAAATTTGCTAAAAGTAGTCCCAACGACTACAAAGAGATCCCGAGAAGTCAACACATCAAATCAAGTTAATTGATGTACACGATACCTCAAAATAATCTGAAATCATTTTAGCTGAGTTGTCTTTACTCAGCTTGGCTCCGATCTGATCGCTGTGTTGAAATGCTCTAATCTGCTCGTCTCTTTGTTCTGTACTACTCCAGATTGTAATCTTTGTTCATTTGCTTCTTTGATCAGATAGCGGTATATTGGACTGTTGTTTTGAATCGATTCTGCATCGAGCTGGTTTGTCCGATCTGGTCTCTCAACTGATTTAATATCACACTTCTCGCTCCAAGTTGATATGTCCAAGTTGGTTTATCCTATCTGATCTATCAACTGATCTGATACAAAGTCAGCTCTACATGTTCTATCCAGATTCTCTCTGTACTTCTAATCTAATCTGATCTGATTCCGTTCTTCTTTCAACTGATAAGCTGATCAGATTCATTATGCACTTCTAATCTGATCTGATTCTGTTCTGTTCTTCCGAGCTGGTTTGTCCTTAACCAGCTTAGCTAAAATTTCTGAGCTGGTTTGTACTTTACCGGCTTGGTTCCTATCTAAAATCTCTGAGCTGGTTTGTCCTTAACCAGCTTGGTTCCGATCTAAAATCTTTGAGCTGGTTTGTCCTTAACCAGCTTAGCTTAGTTCTAAAGTCTCTGAGCTGGTTTGTCCTTAACCAGCTTAGCTCCAATCTGGTCTGAATAATCAACGTAATAAGCTCCGTTCTGATCTGGTCGATTATTCTCTGGCTTGCGGTCGATGGTCATCAGTCATCACCACCATATCAAATGGGATATTTTTTCATTTT
Source organism: Dorcoceras hygrometricum (assembly GCA_001598015.1). Lineage (NCBI taxonomy): Eukaryota > Viridiplantae > Streptophyta > Magnoliopsida > Lamiales > Gesneriaceae > Dorcoceras > Dorcoceras hygrometricum. Next base: position 7,096 of record KQ995246.1, read on the forward strand.
TCTTTTTCTATCTATTTGACCATTTGTCATTATAATTATTGTTCTGTCGAATTTGAGACTTCGGCTACAATTTTTCTTTAAACTTCAGCTCTATTTCAGACTTGATTCTAATTCAACGTCAATGCAGTACTGCTTACATGGTTCTGGTCTTGATATGATGACAGTAATTGTGCATTTTTACGTAAAACAATTTAAATTGCTAAAAATCATAAGACATAGGACTAAAAATATTGATGTCATATTTTACACACAATACACGTGTACCGGACCACGTTTTTTTTTTTTTTAAATTTAAATACAAGACAAGACCGACCCCATTCTTCCAAGAAAACAAAACTTACACCAACTCTGCCCCAAACCACTGAACCCAGTACCTAATAAATAACAGCAAAAAAGGCAGGGAATGCCCCAAATAATCATAGTTGCCCATATTTTACTGAATAAAGCCACTGAACAAAGTTGTGTAGGGTGTTAGCATCAGCCCTGTAGTACTTTTGTGTGAATTCTCTCAAATCCGACCAAGTGAACTCCGGGTACTCCTTTGCTTCTTCACCTCTTACAAGACCAGAAGGGGGCCTCACTATTCTGTCATCCTTAGGGTTCACAAAAAATACCAACGATCTTCTCACCTTTTCATTGTTCACCACTGCCCTATGGAGGCAGCTCCTGTATCTTCCATTCGATAACGCCTGCACCACACGTTCAATCCATATTACTCGATCCTTATGTGCTTGATTGATTTGTGTATATATAGACATTGTACAAAGTCAATTAAACACAACATATATTATGTATATATATATATATATATGAAACTTTGATAAGGTGGGCGCCAACTATGAGCGAAAATGTGGGCGAACATCTCATGAAATTTTTAAAATTTTCATGAGATGTTCGGCTGAGCATCTCAGGCGCCCATGTTGTCGTCCATGGTTGACGCCCACATTATCATGCCTATATATATATATATATTGTATTGGCACATAGATGCTTGCGTGGCCATGTACGTTATATTCCTCCTTTGTGCAATAATACATCTTGCCATGGCTCTCAAAAAGAACTTTCAAACGCTATTTCCATGAAAATTGAATCCATCAATGGATTTTAACATATGATCTCATGTCCTTTTTAAGTTTTAAAGGGATCTGCCATCATACTCAAGTGGAAGGTGTTGGCATAAATGGGGGAGACTACCATTAACCGAATCTTGGATTTTTCTCTTGACTTTGTTGCATTGACGACATAATTACCAAATTAAAGGAGGCAAGCCATCTTGGATAATCAATGCACTCTAAAAAGTTTCTCTACAAGGGTGAGAAGAAACCAATAATTGATCTTCACCTTCACTCGTGTTTGATTTAGCACAATTACTAAATCATACGACGCCGGTAGTAAAAAAAAAAAAAAAAAAATTAGCAAAAACATATAAAGAAAGATCAAGATAAATTGAATATTTCGTATCTATGCATACCACAAATGTGTCACCAAGGTTAACAACAAAAGCGTCATGGCGAGGCCTAATAGCTACCCATTTGTTGTTCGAAAAGATTTCGAGCCCTCCAACTTGATCTTGATGAAGTATCGTCAAGGAATTTGGATCAGTATGAGGTCCAGTGCCTAAAGTGAGACCGGCTTCTTTGCAAGGTGGATAGTTATTTCCTCTCATTATTGAGGCACCATCTTCGAAAAAACCGCTGTAATGGTACCGATCGATCCCCAAGCTGATTGCCAAGAGCTCAAAGATGATGAATGACAGGTTTCTCAATGACTCACAATATGTTTGATAAGCACACCTACAGGAGGCAAAATTAGAAGTGGACAACCATGGAAACATTACTGGAATGTTCCCACTCGAAATAACCATATATACACACTAAACTTTTATGTACGTGTAGATAGCACGGACTCTATGAAAAAATTCAATCAAGATCTGTAATGGTATATTTGGTATAATATAAGAACTCGAAATCAAGGTGCATATTATGGTTAAACAAAATGTTTCTTACAATATACTTAAACTTCGTTTAATGAACCCAAGTCGAAGTTATGAAACCTTTCTCAGGATATTCTATGCTGAACAGTGAAATGAAATTAAACATAAGGTATATAAAACTTCATTATTAGTGCGAGTAAATAGGGAAATTAAAAGTTTTATTAAATCTCACCCTGCTTCTTGAAATTCTTCCCCCATGAAAGATTTGATGTAGTTGACCACATCAAGCCCATGATCATAGGTGAAGGACAATGTCTCTTTCCACGGCAACTTGGAGGAAAACCGATCCGCGTGGGCACCCGAATACCCGCAAAGATCACCCGGTTTTCTCTTCAATGCGAGCTTCTTCCTGAGAGGAAGCTTAAAAAAAGCATCCATATGCTCGTAAACGGCATGGATCGTGCTGAAATCGACACCGTGATTGATCACGTGGAAGAACCCATGGTTCAAGCAGGCAAGCCTAATTTGCTTTGCAGCAAGATTTACAGCTTCTTGATCACCACTAAAGAAGCCCCTCAAATCAACTGGTGGCTCGTTGAATTCATCTTCAGATTCATTGCCCAAGTCCTCATGGGGCCATAGGAATTGTGAGGGCAAGTTTTCTTGCTTTTTCTATGAGAGAGGTGTCGAAAACAAGAGCCCTATTTTCTCTGTGGTTTTTCGAAGTGGGATAAGGGTCGGGAGCTGAGTCCATTAGGGTTGGGGTTTCTATAATGGAGACTTGCAGAAGATTGAATTTATAGAGGGAGCTGGAAGAAGATTAGGGTTGCCACTGATTTTTTCACACTCTGTAATGTGTCAGTCATGCATATACCAGTAATTTCTTTGTGAAAAATCTCCATAATATCTCATATTCTTTCTCGATCATTCTCTCTCTCTCTCTCAATTATAAGACACAAAGTTTTGAAATTTTACTGATCAGATCAATCATTTGAGTTGATTAATTCAGAAAGCATGCATGTGTAATTTATTGGTGAATAAATTAATGTATAATATTAGATTATTCTTAACACATGATCATAGAGTTAATTAATTCTGTTAACACTATTGGGATGGGGAATCTATCTAACATAATCTAATTTTAAACTCAAGACATTTAGGATTTGAGGACTTAACCTTGTTAATAGGGCAAGAGATCCTTGGCTGAATTTCTTATCTTATAAATTACAGTTTGTGAAATAAATTTGACTAACCTAATAAAAGATTGGAATATGGTCACTTAGGTCTTGTGTATTTGCTTTAAAAGATTTATGACTAAAACTTAAATTTGATAATACAGAGACCTAAACTCATGAACTGATGAGCATATGAGACTACATATATATAGTTTTCCTAAAAGATTAAGAATGTGTTTGGCTAAACTTCCTATATTTCATAAGCTATTTTATAATCTTAATATAAGTTTGTATGATAATAGTTTTCACAATATTTGTTGTTATATTTGGATACTTATTTTAAATAACTTTAAGATCTTGTCGTATTTAGTATTATAAGAGTTTTTTTATTATCAAATCAAAGTTACCAAAAGAGTACTACAAACCTATTTTGTAATTATAATTTATAAAATTGATTTTTCGGATTTTTTTTAAAAAATATTTAATACTATATGCTATTTATACACATATTTAACCAAAACAAGTTGGGTTAAAAATTTATCAAATTTATCGAGACATAGTATAGATGTAAGAAAGATCAAAGATATTTTATAGAAATTAAAAGTTAAAATATGATTTTTATTTTTATTTTTACAAAAAAGGTGGTCTTAATTTCTTTAAAAGAAGAGCTTATAAGCAAAGGACCTATTTCGAAACATCCTTGTAAAGGTGTCTATCTCTTCAAAGCAATGTCATACAATTTGGCTCTCTTCTTTTTTCTTTATTGCAACTTTATAAGTTACTCTATTTAATTTTTGTCTCAATAAGGAATTAATATATAATAATATCATAATTAGTAAAACCACAAGACTAAATTAAAGTTTTTTATAAAACTTATTCTAAATAATCGATGCATCGAACGATCAATTCTTGTTGGATCTGCGAAACAGATTACATCTTAATTTTGATGAATACAAAACTTGTTTTTTTTGTTTCTAACTACTTATTTTGAGTGCACAGGCAAACTGGATGCAGATCAAAACAGAGCGTAGCAGATCAACTGAAGAACTGTACAATATAAACAGAAAAGCTAAGCTCAGGTGACAAGAAGAGCAGATCAGTTCAGAGTTAAGAAGGAACAATTCGGTTGGAGCTTCGAATCAGAACATTGAATAAGTTCAGATCAGTTCAGATGGATCGGTTCAGAAGTTGAGAAGACCAGAGATCAGTTCAGTTGAGAACGGCTAGTAACAGATCAGATTAGAAGCACGTGACAGCTTAGAATGAATAAGATAAGTTTCGATAACTGGTGCCATTCAGAACAGAATAGTTCATATCAGTTCAAATTAGAACAGATGAGTTGAGTTCAAATGAGATAAAATAATAACAGTTAGAGCAAGAGCTGTTGAGTTAAGCAGAACAAATCATATCGGAACAGAGCAAGAGCAATTCAGAATAGAACATATCAGTGCAGTTGAGCATAATAGAATAGTTATGAAGGAGCTTCGTAAAAGAGCAGCCTAGCAGAGCACAACAATTCAATGGAACAGAACAAAGTCCGTATCGGATCAGATTGGATGATAAACTCAATGAACAAATCAGTTTGAACAAAGATTAATGAGAACTGAAAAGAAGAAGTTCAAATTGATTTAATCAAATACGACTAGACGTTCATTCAGAGCAGTCAAATATAATAAATAGACTCACCTACTCCTATAAGAAGAAAGGACAACACGCGCAAAATGTCAGAAATTTTACAATATCTTTTCAACAGCTAGAAACTTGTTTCCAATGGTAAACTCGGTACAGATGCTATAAAACAAACTAAACTGATGAAAGAAGTAAGGGTGAGAGGGTGAGAGACTCTCAAGCTGCTTGGTTTTGCATAGAGTGTCAGCTCGTATAATAGCAGAATATCAAGTTGTGCACCACCAGCAGAGGTAGTCCATGTGAGACCAAAGAGAGAACTCTCAGAAGCTTCGTGTATGCACATAGTGCCAGTTAGGACGTGAAAAGAATATCAAGCTGTGTATCAGCGGCAGATGTCATCAGAATTCTTTGAAGATCAATGAAGAAGACGACAGTATGTGAGTATATAATTGAGAGAAATACACTTTATCATATTACATTTTAGTAAATTTAAATCAAATCAAATCATATCTTTCTTGGCATGAAGACATAAAGTTATTGTATGTAGTCTTTGCACAGAGATGCTAAATAAGTGCACTGTTTGGAGTCTAGGAATTCAGTTCAGGTGCGGCCTGACTGATTGAATTTGTACAAACGATTGTATAAATCAAAGTCTTCTAGAGTGAATAATTCCAACTTTGAAGAAGGGGAGACGTAGAAGGTGCTGTTTTCGAACTTTCGGAAATAAATCTTGTGTCCAATTTGTTTTATAGCGTACTTCTTTACCGCTTTCTGCATTCATGTCTTGTAAACTTTTTTAAATCGACTTTCAATTTTTAGTGAGTAGTTCGGGTTATTTCCGCTTGGTTTTTCAGACCAGACACGATGTACTCTCGTCACTCAAAATGTTTCAAGAATAGGAGTTATTGCAGCTTCAAACTGCTTTCAAATCACGACCGACAGTATGTGCTATTTCATTTAAAACTTCTTGTAAAAAAATGCACTATCCTAATCCGTGTTGTCCTCCCTGTACGACGCGATCTGATGGGACCCGAAAATTTCCCAATAATTGGAATCAAAGCACTTTTGTGATCTGATCTGATCCCAACAATTGATATCAGAGATTTTGTGATTGATATCGGATCATAAAAATTTTCAACAATTGGTATCAGATCAGGTTGTTACTGAAAGATCATTTAAATTGAAAATTTCGTGCTACAAAAGTCTTAAACGTGTTTAAATGTTTTTCAGCTCATATTATGAAAATAGGGGGAGTAATGATTTTTGAATTACAGTAAATCAGCTGATGCAGATTAGTCGAGAAGAGATCTATGTGTACGCCAATTTACTGCTTTTGTGTGTGCTAATTGGTTTTTGTTGATAGTGAGAAAAGATCATTATGAGATCATAATTATTTAGGTTGTGAGCTTACTGTTTGATATCACAATGAAATTTTCTGTAAGATCATCATCTACTTAAACTAATATAGTTGGCATGAGGTAAAAGTAAAGAACAATGGAAGACATTCTATGAATTTAATGGTCATTCATATCTCATTGAAAAAAGAATGCAAATATAGACACCAAGATCTTTCATATTAATCCTTATTCATACAAAAATATTGCCAGCACCAAAAAACATCGATTACAGATACGCATAATGCGTGTAATGCCTACTACAGTTTGACAAAAAGAATCGTGCATATATATATTTTCTTCGTCTTCATCGTTTCTGTGATATTATGAGAAAAACTGTACCTCACTCGCCGAGCTGAAAACTTTTCCTAAAATAAAGAAAAATCCAGAAACTTAGTTCATCAAGATGCATGCATGTGATGGTTGGCTAAATATTTAATCGAAAGAAGCAGATATTGATTTCATTTGAAACTCAAAGGTACATGAAAATATACCTCACTTTTTGCCCGAGTTTCGACATGCATGTTTTGTTTTCTTTCTGCTAGCAAGGCAAAGGAGTGGCTGTAGGATATCGAAAAGATTGAATTGTGCTGAGTTATCGATAAGGAAGAGGAGAAATGGATACTCACCGACTACCGCTAGTAGTCAATATCGATATCATCTTTCCTCTCATCAATATCATCTTCGTCCTCCTGGTACATTCAGAACGTTTATCAGGACATCGTATATGCATGGACACTGTGTTACAGTTTAAAAAAACTGTGAAAGATTAGACATTTAGCAATAACCAACCTCCGGAAGTTCGGCATCCGGAGGTCTTTCTTGAAACTGTAGGCTTGGTGCATGTGAAAGTCGTGAGAGGTTCTGGAGGATTTCTGCTCTTATTTTGTCAAGGTTCTTCTGAGAGTTTTTGTTCTTCATGTTACTTGGAGAAATATGGAGAGTGTAGTTGGGGCCGTAATGGTTGTAAAAATCATGACGGGGAATCTGGCCATCTACCTCAATTCCTAGTGCTACTCCTGTCTGCTCAAGAAAAAAGAGAACACTGTAATAAGAACATAAAAGGAAAATGTATTATTCAGCACAACTTTCAGGCAAAAATTTCACGCCAAGAATCTGATTCAGAATGAGGACTTGTATATAAAACGCAGAACATTATGGATATGGACAATTTGGTGCCAACATGAAAGTCGATCTCCTATAGAGTACAGTGTTACCTTGTTATACTTATGATGAGCAGGGTGAGAGCAAGTGATACCACCAAACAAATTAAACTACATATATTTACACAAGATGTACCTCATAGCACCAGCAACGAGCAACATTAGAGATTTTGTAGCCACCTCCACCAAGCAAGAGAAGTGGCACATTAAAAGATCTCATAAACTTGACGCACTCTGCGTGACCTTTAACAGTGAGATTGAAGCAGCCTAACTTGTCACGAGATAAGGAGTCAGCTCCACACTGTAAAACTACTGCCCCAGGTCTAAAAACTTCCATCGTCTTAGAAATTATCGGCTTAAACAAGGATTGATAGCTTTCATCGTCCATTCCATCATCTAATGGCACATTAAGGGCATAATATTTCCCCATTCCATATCCAATATCTCGAATATTTCCAGAACCAGGGAAATAATCTCCATCATACTTGTGAAACGACACAGTCATGACTCTTTCACTTAGACAGAAAGCCTCCTCAACCCCATCACCATGGTGAACATCAATGTCCACGTATAAAACACGCTGCACAAGTAAGAGATATTAAATTATCCGGGAATGTAAATAACTTCAAATAGTACCAAAAAAGTGGTTATGACAAGAAAGATTCTAAGACTAGAGCTACCACTTTCTTGCTGGCTGCCACTGTGATTTTTCAGTATTAGTGGGGAGTTCGACTACGCTATTTATTCGGTCCTAAGTAGATCATTCAGCATTGAAGTTCACATAATATTCAGATCCTTTAAATTATTTTTGTGCCAAGATGTGCGTCTGGCTGGCAAGATGACTTTTGCCAACCATCAGCACAATGATGACACTCAGTTAACCACTTATGCTATGTGTGCTGGGTAGCCACAATTATCCACTGGCCGGTGTGGCTGCCTATATTGGATGACTATTAATGTATGATATAAGATATGAAGCTAGGCACACCATCACCATCAATTATATCTTTTACCAACGTCATGGACTTGATATCATAATTTGATCTAAAGTTACATTTTTTTAGTTTCTTAACTGTCTTTTCAAATTATATGAGTCGATTGTTGCAAACTTGTCAATCAGAAATGATGGCTTTATGTTCTTCTAGATATACAATAAAATGGGAAACAAACAAATGCATTAGCTATTCTAAGCATACAATGCTCCCTAAGTACCTCGTGAACACTGAGGAGCTCCAAAATCGCTAGCACGATATCATTGACATAGCAGAATCCAGAAGCTTCACTTATCTTTGCATGGTGCATGCCACCAGCCCAATTCACCGCAATATCATAACGTCCATGATTTAACTGCACCGCTCCGCCAATGGAACCTCCCGTATATGTTTGACAAAAGGAATAAAGATTGTCAAAAACCGGGCAATCTGGCCCTATATTAAATCTGCTTAGCTGCTCCGCTAGCTCTTTCTGTACCTTTGGGGTGGTTCTTTGCAAGAAAGAGACATAATCATCTGCATGAAAGCGAAGAAGATCCTTCTTCCGTGCAAGTTTCGGCGTAAGAACTTTCATTTGTTGAAGTAATCCATAATGCTTAAGGAGAGCATGAGTCATCCGGATTCGATGTGGTTTCATTAGGTGTTGACCTCCAAAATTATGATTCCCAATTTCCGGGTGGTAGAAGTAGCATACTTTTCGTTTAGACCCATCTGCTCCAGATGGTAAAGAATTACCACCAGTTTCCATTTTCCTACAGAAAGAACATGCATGATATAACAATTCTGCTACATCCAAGTTACATCCTCTAATCAACGTAAAAACCATATCTCTGTGGTTTTCAAGGAATCGTTGATTAGTTTAACGCAATATATACATATGTGAACTCAGAATTTGACAAATGACTGACTCAATTACTGGATCCCACATTCCAGCAACTTCAAGCCTTCGTCTTAACATACCAGAAGTAATACAAGGCAAGACAAATCCTTTACTTTCCTTAAAAAAGGTTTACTAAATTGTTAAAGAAGAGATCACAAAGAAACCTAAATAAGTATTTCCCTGCATCAAGAAGATCATGGAAACCATTTCAAAATGCAAAGAGAAACTCATGCATGTCGGTATTTGGAAGGAAAAACTGAGTATAGAACTACTTGTACACGCGGGATCAACCATTTCATGCACATGCAATCACGGGAGCAAAGTTAGATCTTTCTTGATCCTCATCCTAGACTTTTCTTGGATGTGATATCCCTTTTCTTGAATCGAGTCCTCCCTACCAACCAAACTAATGTTATTCCAATCCACGAACAAAATCCAAATACTCTCCAGTACTTGCCTCAAAGAATAATGGCGCCATCACAGATCTTTAGCGTTTTAAGTGGCATGCAATAGTAACCCTGGATTCGTCGAGTTAAAAAGGAAAAGAAAAGAAAGATGGAAGAGAAGAGAAGCTCACCTGGAAACGAACGGCGCCGCCAACTCCCTATCTTGGACTTGAAGAGCAGTTTTGGGTTTCTGTGTTGTTTTCAACTTATGCAGTTTATGAAGTCTGCTGGGTTGTTAATGACTCGTTAGGACATGGAGAGTTCATCTATTTATTTGTTTACGCTGACCTCACTTGATCCTGTTTATTTTTTTAATTATAATTTCTCGATATTTTTATTTTAGTTTCGTCTTTTCTTTTGTTTTAGGATTTCATTGTGTAGTCTTTTAAATTCGGCACAAGTACGAATCTCTTTTTAGTATAGATTATATTTTAAGTTTTCTTCTTTTATTATAAAAAGTTTTCGCTTGTTTAATGTTGGTAAAATATCCATGTTCAAATTCAAACATCAAATTATACTCTTTTCATTTTAGTCCCTGATCACAAGAACATTATATTTCACAATGCCCACTTGGCAAGTACGGTACCAAAAGTTCGAAAATGGCGTTATATGAAGACCCATATATTTTATGATACAGAAGTTACAATTGAAAAATCTACAAATTAATTTTTTTATGAAAAATGTCTCGAGAGGGTCGATTACCTCCACAGAAAAGGCACCGAGAGTGAACCAAATACAAAAATATTTATAATTACAAAAGATCGTTATGATATTCTCACCATCTGTTACCACCTTAGTACAGGCTAGGACAAGCTATTGCAAGTATTTTTAGTCAAACTGGAAGCACAAAACTTCTAAAACCAAAACTTCCCTTCTAAAGCCAAAACGTCCCAGGTCCATCTAGCATTGCAGTTGCTGCCATAAATATTCGAATTTGGTTACCATTTATTGCAGCTGACCATTATGAACTCGTACAACATAAGCGAACTCAGCATAGGTGGGATTAAGCCGCAAATTCAGACATTACTCTGCATCCCAAATCCCTGAGACCTTTCATTGCCTTTGCAGGGACAGTATGAAGTCATAACAAAGATGTCACATGTCATCACCAATCCTGTGTAATTGTGCTTGGAATGTATTTAGTCGACCGGCATGAAGTCCAGTACATTTGAATGAATCTCCAGAATGATAGAAATAGGAAGTTCATGATGTACAAACAACTGTTTCAGAAGATCAGAAGCTCCATCGATCTAATTGCAGTTTGGCTTCTGCCATGTCTTTCTGTGCTTTCTTTCTTCGGTAAAATATTGGGCAGTCTCGACTGACAGAAATAAGTTTCATTTAGAAAGGAAAAACAACAAAAACCTTACTAAGAAAAACAATGGAAACAATGTAGTCAACAGCTTATGAAGGAACCAGACACGCTCACGCCAGCGTGACCTCCAGTGCCTTTCAACAACAGTATTGGCCATAGTAGACTTTCTTCAGTCTTAGCAAGTGGGAAAGGGTTACAGACTCACCGATGGCACCGGTCATACATTGTTCAAGGAACCTAGATTGAAGAAAACATTCTAGCGCAGGAAAATCCAAATATTTGCAAGAGCAGATATCCTGGTATGAATCTCAGATGCAGTTCAACTTAAAGGAGTTGATATTTTTATAATGTTCAACAATAATGGATTACCGCTACTACTCTTAAAGGACGGCCTTACTAAATTGCTATGACCCTTAAAACAAGGCCTCATTAAATAACAAAAATACCATCACCTATCTCGTACATTTCCTGAACCAGCCATCAACTTTCCACATACATGGGATGTTAAAAACATGTATAAGCCCACCTAAGCAGCCATAGCTAACCTGGTGCATAGCACATCCTGGTGAAGGGAGCCTTGGCACTCCTGGCACTGTGTCCATAACCTCCCAAAAAGCTGCTCCAGCTCAGCAACTGTGAAGGAAAAATTCCTTAAATGCCAAAATAAATAACTTACGAAGCAACAGTTCATGAAATTTCAATAAATTAAATATGGGTTGACCATGAATGAGTAATGATGGCATTTCAGCATACCATTAGCCACAGACTTGCAATAAAGAAAGATCGTTATTATATTCTCACCATCTTTTACAACCTTAGGTACAGGCTAGGACAAGCTCTTGCAAGTACTTTTAGACAAACTTGAAGCACAAAACTTCTAAAGCCAAAACTTGCCCAGGTCCATCTAGCATTGCAGTTGCTGCCCTAAATATTCGAATTTGGTTACCAAATACTGCAGCTGACCATTATGAACATCTCGTACAACATAAGCAAACTCGGCGTAGGTGGGATTAAGCCGTAAATCCAGACATTACTCTGCATATCAAATCCCTGAGACCTTTCATTGCCTTTTATCGCAGGGACAGTATGAAGTCATAACAAAGATGTCACATGTCATCACCAATCATGTGGAACTATGCTTGGAATGTATTGACCGGCATGAAGTCCAGTATATTTGAATGAATCTCCAGAATGACAGAAATAGGAAGTTCATGATGTACAAACAACTGTTTCAGAAGATCAGAAGCTCCATCGATCTAATTGTAGTTTGGCTTCTGCCATGTCTTTCTGTGCTTTCTTTCTTCGGTAAAATATTGGGCAGTCTCGACTGACAGAAATAAGTTTTCATTTAGAAAGGAAAAACAACAAAAATCTTAATAAGAAAAACAATGGAAACAATGCAGTCAACAGCTTATGAAGGAACCAGACACGCTCACGCCAGCGTGACCTCCAGTGCCTTTCAACAGCAGTATTGGCCATAGTAGACTTTCTTCAGTCTTAGTAAAGAGGGAAAGGGTTACAGACTCACAGATGGCTCGGGTCATACATTGTTCAAGGAACCTAGATTGAAGAAAACGTTCTAGCGCTGGAAAATCCAAATATTTGCAAGAGCAGATATCCTGGTATGAATCTCAGATGCAGTTCAACTTAAAGGAGTTGATATTTTTATAATGTTCAACAGTAATGGATTACCGCTACTACTCTAAAGCACGGCCTTACTAAATTGCTATGACCCTTAAAACAAGGCCTCGTTAAATAACAAAAATACCATCACCTATCTCGTACATTTCCTGAACCAGCTATCAACTTTCCACATACATGGGATGTTAAAAACATGTACAAAGCCACATAAGCAGCCGTAGCTAACCTGGTGCATAGCACATCCTGGTGAAGGGAGCCTTGGCACTCCTGGCACTGTGTCCATAGCCTCCCAAAAAGCTGCTCCAGCTCAGCAACTGTGAAGGAAAAAATTCCTTAAATGTCAAAATAAATAACTTAAGAAGCAACAGTTCATGAAATTTCAATATGTTAAATATGGGTTGACCATGAATGAGTAATGATGCCATTTCAGCATACCATTAGCCACAGACTTGCAATAAAGTTCAGCTTCTCTTCCTTTGCAGTGCAAGCACAGAGTGTTATCCGAATTACTGGCACAAAGCACAAGGATGGTTAAAGTCGTACCTTACAAATCAAAAAATCAAATATTCATGCCTTCATCATATGAAGAGCTAATGCATGTTTATTTGAGGATTACATTAATCTTGGCATGGCTATCTAAGAAAGCTTCAATATTTACATGTTGTATGACCAAATTTGATGAAAGCCTGAAATAGTTGTCAAAGGTTTTTGTTGGCAACGTAAGAAGAAAAATATAGGATGCCTACTATCCTGTTTCGTGCTATTCCAGATTCATTAAGAAAAAACATTGTAAAAACTTGCAAAAGTTGATAAACTGAAGAAAAAAAAACAGATGATATAGTGAGTTTAAATCACTATCATGAATCAAACATGGAATAACTATGATTCGAGCAATTACCTTATTAAAGCCTTGCATCCAATGCAGCTTAGTTGCTTTTTAGCAAATTTCATTATTCCACTGTTCGAAGGGGTGGAAATGGAAATGGACCTCGTGTGACTTCCTTGAAGTAGCTCTTTGCTAGCATTTTTCAGGATGGGTTCAAAGATCCTAAGCAGCGGCTGCAAATAATGTAGTTTAGCTGTTAAAATCAACAAAATAAAAAAAAAACGTTGAATGCCACACCAACCTTGCTAATTTGATTTTCAAGGTAGTAATGAGGATCTATCGGAATATTGTTGTCTAACACATAGATGGGGTCCTCTGACCTTTCATATGCCTGTTTGCGATAGGTAATTAGGACTTATTAGCATGCTTGATAAATTCTGTGTAGTACAAAACAAACTTCAACAAATAAATACCTTGGCCCCTTTCGCAGCTTTGATAATGACATACGGTACCCGATCACCAACATTTGGAGCAGTAGCGGCGTCTCGCTGTTGACCAACGAGTAGATGTAATAATCAATTTTATTAAGAATAAAATAACAAATCCTTCACACTGAAAAATTAAATCACGAGAATATCAGTAATTTAAGAACTAGAAAGCTTTAATATCTTGAGGAATATCAAGAGTTTCTTCCAGATATATCATAAATTCCACACCAATTGGTGAGAACATATAAGAGAGATGTGATGAATATGTGATAGTAATTGAAGGCAAGGCCCACAAAGGCGTGCATGCACCCTAGGGTTTAGAAATGTGCCTTGGCGAAGTCAGTATCTCTGAGAAATAAGGGGTTTGACTTAAGACTGAAACGAATTGTAGTATACTATTAGGCATAGTAGTGAACAGCAATAAACATATGTGTTAATGGAGATGAAAATATCAGCAGCCATTACATTCAACTTCAATTAGAATGCATAGTGCCCATCTTTGTCTAAGCAAAAGTTTTTTTGGGTCCTCTTTCCCATTACTTAAGCAGCTTCACTCGCATTTTGGTTTTAAGGCACTTAGACATGTACTTTACATTCAGGACGGGAACCTTGGCATGTCTCTAGGAGCAGAGGCTGTGCCTTGAACCTACACAAACTCATTTTCTCAGTGTGTAGACTAACTCGTCCCTGCGCAATAAGCCTAAATATTATCCCAAAACACTTTGTTCCTATACAAAGAAAAGGCCCGGCCTTATTCTTCAGTTTCAAGGAAGTTGACTTGGTGGAAAGCTTGCATTGAGGGTGAACCACGATAATTCTTATATGTTCTCACTGATATTATCATTTTTATAATCGAACCTAGTGCTTTAACCCTAGCATCTTGACTACTTTTATTAACTATGAGACCGTACACCAAGTGAATAATTATTAGACTGACACCAGTTAAAATTTCTCCTTGCGCCCTTTGCTCGTTAACAAAGCGTGTACTTATAACAAACTCTATCAAGGGCTTTTAGCCAGTACATGAGTATTATGTAGCTTTTAATAGCTTCTAAATGTTTTTCTGCCCTAAATTCAGTACTAGGGATTTCAAACCCTGAAAAGGAAACTCTAATATGATATAACCAACTCTCTATCATTGACGACAAGGACTTCATATGAACTTAGACATAGATGCACAATGTTGTACAATGCTGTCACACTTGTTTGAGACCCATTTTTTATAGCACACCGTTGGCATACCAAAATCACCTTAACTTTTGTAGGGTGTAGGCTGTGTGAGCAGCTGTTGCACCCCTTAGAAAAGTGTCATCAAGCCTCAAACCAAACCCCATCCTCATCCAAATTCCATATTTTTTTTGGATTTTATTGTGAATGGGGAGGGGAGAACTGGAATTTATAACTTTTTATTATAAATGTTATAAATATGATCATAAAACGATAAAATAACTCTCTTTTCCAAATTTTACAGTTAACCCTACTCCACCCTTTTTTCTAGTCTTTTGTTCTGAAATCCTAAAGGCAGACTCATGGTTCCAATTTTTGCTTAGTTTTTTGCCATTTTTCTCCTGCGGATTGTAGGACTTCTATTTAAAAAAATCAACAAGTTATATCTTTAATTATTTACTTATATGTTAGGAAATTTTATTTAATTTTTTGTTTGTGGAATATAGTGAAAAATTTATAATCTTCTAGAGTAATATTTTGATTAGTTGTGAACATTACTTGGTGTATGCTTATTTAACTTGTAACGTGTAGAGATAAATTGTGCACATAAAAACTATCTTTTACGCAATTGTGTCTAGGTATAGTTCTTTCATTCACATATTCAACAATCGACCTTATACAATTTTTTATAGATGAAGTACTGGAAATTTTCATATTTTAAGTAATTTGAATTTTTCTAGTTATCTGTTTTTAATTTTTATCATTTTAAATTAGGATTATATTTTGAAATCCATTTCTTAATAATATACTTGTGACTCATTGACACGTTGTGTAGAGCCGTCAAGATGAGCTAACTGGCTGGGGGCCAGCCTGCAAAACAGACAGCAGGAAGGTTTAGCAAGTTTTTAGCTATATTAGGTGCGGCGAGAAATTTCAATGCAACCCACCTTGTTCGTGGGGCGGGCCAGGACATTATGATGCTCTACCGGTGCGTGCTTATGCAGTATGAATAATTATCTAAACCTGAAATTAAGCTTTTTTTCTTTTGGATTTGTAATGGGACTGGAGTTTTATATTATCCTGATTTGCTGTAAGACTCTGTTGGACTTGAAAACAGATCAAATCTTAATTTTGATAAACACAAAACTTGTTATTTTGTTTCTAACAGTTCTTCAGCTCATCTGTCCTACTCTGTGTTGTCCCTCAGCATGGGCACGATCTAATCCGGTCCGCAAAATTTTTAACAAATGGTATCAAGGCTTTTGTGATCTGATATCCAGTGCGACGATCTATTTCCAATCATATCAATTTGTATCAGAGCTTTTGTGATTTGGTATCGGTCCAGAAAATTTTCAAGTGGTATCAGAGTTTTGTGATATGATATCCGGTGCTGTGATCTGTTTTCAATCCTATCAGACTTCTTTTCGAATAGCTTTCTTGTCCACTTCTTGTAGTTATTTAATCTTTTTATAATTAGTTTGTTGCCTATCAAAATAATAATCTACACCTAAACTCATGTTATTTTCAAATTAATAGTTTTTCCATATTTCTTCAGGGAATAATATGTAACAATTTAGTAGTATAGATGGATAACGATAAATTCACTTTTATATCTATAAAACATTTTTAAAGTAGACAAGATATATTATACATAGATAAGACATAAATTTTACTAAGACAGATTTTATAAAACATTTTATTAAGGAAAAAGTTTGTACATTGGTAATTTGATAGGGTTTTTTCAATACCTAAAAGATGTTACAGCAAGACGTAAAAATTAGACTAATGCTTTCATGTTTTATAGCATAGATAGAAAGTACAGGTATTTCAAATATAGTAAAAAAAATTGTTGTTATTATTATTGTTTCGTGGGTATGAAACAATATATTTATATATTATACTTTCTTAATAATGAAATATTTTATAAATTATTCTCGCCCCTTAGTGAAAATGTCTAGCTCCGCCGCTGGCTATCACATGAAGCAGAAGAGTAACGAAATAAAGGTCTCATTAACTTAAATTTGATTTTTTCCTTGTCCTAGTTTCATACGGGGGTTAGAACTCAAGCTAATCAAGAGAATGAGCTGGAACCTTAGAGCTAATGTAGTGTTTCATACACTAAACTAAGCATAAGAACTCTCATCAAAGCTGATAAACTTTTCCAAAGTAACTATATCTAGTTGAAGAAACAATTACATACCTTGCGCATCCTTTCGGCAAGCTCAACATGTGCCGCTTTAACCTCATAGTCATCTCCAGTTTTTGTTAGACCCTACGTGACAGGAAAAGACTGATGTTCAAACATAACAGAACTATATCAAAGACGCCCAAAAGCTTGAAGAAGTTGAGAAAAAGTAGAGATCAAGAACCCCATTGTTAGTTCAATTTCTTACCTTGGTTATGACTAAGAGTGATAAATCCATACGATTCATAAGAAGATCTGAGATTGTGCTCTTGACATACTGAACAGCACCCGGAATATCTCGGTCTATAAGTATTTTGTTAAGACTTTCGCTGACGAGGTTTTTGACCAACAAACAATTATCTCTTCGAACTGTTTCAATCCCTACAACCAGAAAAAAGGGAACAATTTCACCAAAAAGATAACTAAAATGTTATTCTAATAAACTAGCAAGTAGTGCTATCATCGACACAAAGAAGCTGAATGGGGACCAGGTCACCTTTCGTATCCATTTTGTCAAATTTGTTTGGGTTTGTCCAGTAAAGTCCAGCATATCTCTTCTTACTTATTAATAAATATGGATAGTAAACCTTCTCAAACTCTAGTTTTATGGGCTGTCAACAAAAAGCAACCATAGAATCAATATAAATAGAAACATAACGGCTAAAAGTGGAGGACCTAAAAAGGCAGTTAAACAATTCAGTGAGTGTATGAAAGAAAATAGGAGAGTACAATTTCCGGTGAACAATTCAGATTCTCCCAGTTCATACTTGCAAGATGTACAGGTTTCTAGGGTCAAATGATAGCTGATATAGAGCAAAAGGATCAAAACAAACCTACAGAGTAGCATACCTTGATGAAAGTGCCGCTGATATGTTCAGCAGCTTCTCTACCCAAATTCATAGCTTCATCCACTGAGGATACACCAAACTGCACCATAACTGAGTCTGTATCTCCATATATGACCTGCAATCACGGTATTGTAAATTCTAAAGATATGTTTCCACAGTGAACCAATTAATGAGGTCCATTTAAGGATGACCACAAAGGATAAACAGAGATATATATTGTGAAAGCATATTGCATAAACATCATCAGGAAAGAAACAAGCTCAGACTAGAATTATACCATTTCATATTATGCAACTAACACAATAAGGAACTACCATGTTCTATTTCTCTGCCCAGCAACTTAAAAGCACATGATTGATCAGCGACCACACACACAGTCACGAACCACTAAATTGTGTCCTGTTAAAATTTATGTGCCAGACGAATAAAAGTCTCATTCAGAGAATTAGGAAGGATATATACCTCCGCATTGTTCTTGTAGCCCTCAGGAATAATGAATTTATCTTCCACAAGTTTTTTCGTATGTTCAATCATCTGCCGACCTTAAAAAAATTTATAATACCAGTTCAAATGAAACTTTAAAATTGAGTTTACCATATGGTAGGAAAATTTTAAATGGGTTATGCTCTTTGTGTTGTGCATTTTCACAAGGGCAATTACCATAGCTGGTGACACTTGAGGATATCTCTAAACAAGGTAATTGACCGACCGTAGCTCCTGTGAACCCATATACAGAATTTGCACTTATCTGAAAACAGAGAAATACTTTTGCTAAATATGTAGGCATACAAGAAGTGCACATGCAATAAATGCAAAAGCAAACCGAAGAAAGCATCAAAGATGCCACAATATACCTTTAAGGCCAATTGGCGACCATCTAGGACAGCTTTCTCAAGAGGATCCTTTGCTTCCTAAAATCCAACCAAACCATTGGTCAATGCAGAGAAATGTTCTGTTAATGGTATGTAAATGAATGAATGAATGACCTAAGATGACTTGCAACCTGTGTTTAATCTCTACATCGTTTACGCTCCATTGATCAAATCCAAAAGTGTCCTCCAGAATTCTCAGGCAACTAGACTCAGTCATGTGCACATACATACAAAGATAATGAACACGAAACTAACTTCTAGGACTCATCATTTGTTAACTTGGGTATTCTTCCTTTCCTTTTCCTTCATTTCATTCTTTTATTCTCCTTTATTCTACTTGAATTGAAACCTGGGTATTGTTCATCTCAAAAAACATTTCAATCTAAGAAAGAGTAATATGAGAAACTTAATATGAGAGATGTTAGTTCGGTATTAGTACTGTAGCCACTTAAGAAATGAGAGGAGATAGTTAAAAATATATTCTCCAGTCAAGGTAGTTTCTAACCAAAAAATGTCATAACTAATGTCAAAGTGATGTTCATCTCCATCCTCGTTGATTGGCCAGAGAGTATAAAGTCGATTTTATAAGCAGTCTTTCTGGGATTTTTGCTTCATCCTTTGCATCATTAGATCAATAATAGTTCTTCAAAAACTAATATATGAAAAAGTAAAAATTTAAACTCCACATCATGTGTATTATCATGCATGAAATTAAAATCTAATGCACTGGTCAACCATGACGCTCACTTAGTTCAACATTAGATTGCTAAACCATGAAGCTCATTTAGTTCAACACTTGATATAGCATCCACTGATGGTTAAAAGAGTATGTGCAAGCCATAATGAATAACAATGCAACAACTTCAGGGTTAAAAAAGCAAGCAACTTCGTAATAATTTATAAAGAAAATTCTTATGGGAACCTTTAAATCTGCTTTGGCCCTTTTACGAGCAGCCAAAAGTTCTTCAAGAATTTCTGGCAGTATTCCCTAAAATGACACACTCAGAAAAATAACAGCTAGTGAAACTCACCGATTCAGGAGAACTTTGATTCTCATCACAACAATATAATAAAATACAGAATTTTATCTAAATAAAAAAATTACCTTCTGTAGATTTTGTTTGACAAATGTCTCACCAGATGGGGTTTTGTTGACGCATTCTGGAGGCAGATTAAGCCTCCGAATATCTTCAGGAGTTACCTATAGAATAATCATCAAGAAACAGTAAACATTCAAACTTTTATAACTACAAAACCACTTGTTCAAAAAGCAGTTGCCCGAAAAGTAGTTCACCAATGTGCAATAACACAAGTTATATGCCATCATAATAGATGGATATAAAGATGCAAAATCAAGTGTAGCAATGGGCTTCTCATAGAAACCTGCTCTAGCCTCCAGAACCTGAAAAAAAAAAGAAAAAAATTAAAACTTAACAAAAATTCATATAAGCAAAGATTTATTCCCTGTGATTATGGTGTATTTAGTCTATAGATAAAAGCAAATACAAGGCAGTCAATAACGGCCCAAAAACTAGGGCAAACAGAAACAATGCTGTGACTTATAATAAAAGTCCATTAGAGATTCAGACTTGAATTTCATAAATTTATTCCCTGGATCTAATAAAAATCTCCTTGGAAATTTGGTGTTCCACAAAAATATAACGTGAAGACAAGGATGGGGTTTTAAAATTAGATTAAACGCTTCAAACGTCAAGTAATAAGTATGTCATTGTCGTATAAAACAGAAAATAAAGGCAGATGCTTAAGAAACAAATATAATCAGATTGGCCAAAGACCAGACCCAGATAATCCTAAAAGATAATCCATGAATGGTAACTTAAGTGACAAAACCGATGCAACCAAAACTTCAGATGCTGTCTCCAAAACTATCAGTATAGTCACATCGACCTCATCGCAATCAAAACTTGCTTCATGCCAGTTAAACTATTGCAAACATTTAACAGACCACAAAATGTCTTTCAACACGGATTCTCTACAAAACTTCAATATATCACAAGAAATGAAAGATTTATACTCGTTCAACATATCTCAAATGTTTAGGGAACTTTGACCAGCCGTCATATCTTTAGGCACATGGAATGAAAGTTCCCAAGCATGATGTTTCAAGTCCCTTTACTAAAATCCAAGTTTTTACAACAGTTGCGTCCAAATTACCTATGTAAAATATTGAACGGTTGAGACATGAAAGATGTTAAGAAGGCATTACTATTTATGTGAATTGAGGAAATCTAAACATTTGAATAGTATACATTCGCCATTCACATAGCCATGAAAAGAACTCTACCAGATAAGAAAGATACACGGTGCACTAATTCTACATGAGAATCCACATAAAATGAACATAGTTAAGTCACGAAAACAACATGCACACTTACAGTTGCACCCTCAAATGTTCCTTGTTCTGATCCAGCCTGTTTCACATTTGGAATAACAAGATTCTTTTGCTTTGCTTTCCGTAGAAGCTGAGAAAGGACCTGCAAATAATTGTTGTGTTTGAGACCTGAAGTCGGTATCCTTCATCCATCCTTCAGCAATCAACATTTTGAAAATTTAAGACTCTAGATAACCTTGATGCTCTGCCCTCTGGACAGTAGAAATGAGATGGGAACACCTGTTACTCGAGCCATCTCCACATAGTTGTAAATGAACATCAACTTGTCCAAAAGCCGTTGTGGAAGGTAAGCATCCTGCAAAGAATCCACACTTTACAGCAATCTGTCGCGAAACTATCTCTGCCCGTAATATTATTCATACTAAACACTTTAATGTCAAATGCCAGTACTCATGGATAGAACATGGAAAAATAATTTATGACCAACTATTTTAATTAATGAGGTGTATCATCGAAAGATTAAAACTGAATTACCGGTATATATTCAACAGAAACTTATCACAATATTATCCTTGAAAAAAATCATTTGTTCGCAGGGTGATAAGAACGGTGCTGTCATTAAATATATAAACATGGCATGTGATTACTGGATGATGGAAGAGTTTTGCCATGGTTTCTTTCTTCACCAATTCTTCAATACAATATGTGTTGACAAATCAAGGGAAATTACAGTCTCATAATTTCAGAATATATCCCCCATGATATATGGGATTGAATTCTTTCCTTTTTTTGTATTTTGTCTTCTTTATAAGGTTGTTACATTGTATGAAAGAATGAATCGGGAGAAACTAAACCACCACCTACCGATGACTCCAAATATACACAGTGGCACTCCGAGAACCCATGGTGATTGTCTGGCTAATAAATTCCATTGAGCCAGCTATCGGCAGGTAGGCCTGGCCACGAGCTGGTGTTGACCCGGAGTCTGGCCTGGACCCGACCCGTGGTCAACAGGCCGGTTAACCGGGTCTACAGGTTTGACCCAAAAATGTGCCCAAACCATATACATATGGGCAGGTTACTGGTTGCCCTAATGGAATCCGCTAACCCATTGGGTCGACAATTTAAATTTAAGAAAAAAAATCTAAAAGGACGACTACGATTTCGTGGCCTTTGCGCAACATTCGACCGGTCGGACCCGGCAGGTTGAACGGCTTTTTCCATCACTTTATTCTTTCCACACCAACGCACTCTCAATCTCTTCTCTCATTTCATATTCTCCTCTCAATTTCTTATTCTCTCAAGCTCTCTTAGTAGACCTGGCCACGGGCTCGACCCCCCGGGTTCGGATCGTGGAATCCCTAACCCTAGGCCGTAACCGTTAGTATCAGCTACAGTCCGGTTTCCGTAACCGGCGGGTCCGGTTTCTTGCCCGACCCTAGTATTTTTAACACTTTTTTTTAGATGTAGTTTTAGGAACATCCAAAAACGCTTGTTTGCATATCGATGCTTCAATGACCCACACACGGCGCAAAATATTCTCAACATATACTTATTTATTTGAGGAACATGGTTTGACAACTAAAATTTTTTCAACTTCTTTTGATAATGTAAGTGCGAATCGTATCATTCATGAACAAATTAGACTATGTCAACCATC
The DNA here is from genome assembly GCA_001598015.1 of Dorcoceras hygrometricum. Classification (NCBI taxonomy): domain Eukaryota; kingdom Viridiplantae; phylum Streptophyta; class Magnoliopsida; order Lamiales; family Gesneriaceae; genus Dorcoceras; species Dorcoceras hygrometricum. Next base: position 30,063 of record KQ995246.1, read on the forward strand.
AATAGGTGGCAAATTTTTTCATATTCGATGTACATGTCATATTTTTAATTTGCGTTCAAAATGGTCTTAGAAGTTTAGATCTTTATATTGAACCAATTAGATCTGATATTCATCATGTGTGGACACATCCCCAAACAATGAAAAAATGGGGTAAATTTTGTAATATAGATGCGATGAGGCCGAAACGGTTTGCACGTGACGTTCCAACATGTTGGAACTCTACATACAAACTTTATTGTCCATGTTTGAATATAAGGATTTACTGTGCACATTTTTTTGGCTTGTTCAATCATCTGATATTTATTTGCATTCGAACCAATTGAATGTTTGTACAACTATCTGAAATTTTAAAAGTTTTTAATAATGCGACTAACCAACTCTCTAGCATTTATTATCCTGTCTGTCGTTTAGTTTTAACATATCTTTATAATGTTGCCAGCATTTTTAGTGAACATTCAAATTCTAACGATCTCGCATTAGTTGAATGAATTCTTAGCATGAAAACTAAATGGGAGAAATATTTTTTAAAAACCCTGATATTTTTTATGTGCTACTGTTTTAGATCATAAACTAAAATAAGATGGTTTGCGAGAATTGTTTGTCTTATATTATGATTCTTTGAACCCATGTCCTACGATTTAGTTTTGATGTTAGAAATAATTTAACTGAGGTTTATCATGAAAATAGTGCGAAATATGGTGTACAAATAGGCACACAGCACAACAATCTACTACCACTAATAGCGACGGATCTAGATTGTCTAAGGCATAACTTTTGTTACGCGACCGGACGAAACGTCCACGATGATCCTCAAGTTCCAGTCAGGAACTTGAGAATTATTTAACCACTACATTTTATTTTAATGATGTAGGTGTGGAGATATTCGACATATTGTGATGGCAGGGACAAAAGACGTAAGTATATCCCATTTTGTCTATAATGGCAAAAGAGATTCTCGCATTTCCTGTTTCCGTAGTTGTAGTCTTTAGCATGGGAGGCAATACGCTAGACAAGAGGAAATCTACAATTAGGCCGGAGAACTTGAAGGCCCAATGTTTGCTTAAAGATTGATCGAGAGCTGCAACACGAACACAAGATTGCCAAAATGATGAGACGACCAAGATGAAACCGATGACACTTCTAAAACGACCGGAGGCACAAGTGATAAGATGATATTTTAAAATTCAAATTTATATTTTGTAACGTAATTCTAACATCTTTTATATTCTTAACCAACTACATTTATTTTTTGTAATTATTGCGCAGTTCAAATTTCAAATTCAAAATTCAAATTAGAATAGAATATAAGGACGATTATAGTTTTCATTTTTGTAATTATTTGAAATTTGAATTTCAATATAATATAAGGACGAATTATTATTTTTAAAATTTCTAATATAATTTTTTTATATTTCAATTTTTATTTTATTATTAAGTCAAAATTTAAATTCAAATATAAAATTAAAGTTTTATAACTTATTTCAATCTGAATTCGAATTAAAAAAAATTAGAATTAATTTTTTCCAAAAAAATATAGGGTCGGGCCAGGAACGGACCCGCCGGTTACGGAAACCAATTCATAACTACTCACGATTACGAGCCGGGGTTCGGGATTTCTACGACCCAAACCCGGCGGGTCTGGCCAGGTCTATCGGCAAGCCATTTCTCTTTCTGCTCATAGCCAAAAACGTTTGGGAAGCCATCCTATAAACATACTCAAACCCGGATAATCACTCCCAACTCTGTATTAAACACCAGGATGTAGTAGATGACACAAAGAGCAAGGTATGTGACAACCTATTACAACGAAATAATGGTGATTTGGCAAGAGATGGATTTTTCGATGCTGAAAAATGGGCTAGCATGACTGATACTGCCAACTATCAACAGAAAAATTGACAAAAATCGTGTTTTTGTCTTCTTGGCCGGCCTCAACTTTGATCTAGACGACGTTCGCAGCCACCTTGGTCGAAATACACTCAACGAAATGGGTAGCAGAACGAAAGAACAAACACCTCCTTGAAATGGTTGGGCTTTACTCCTAAATATATTTGGGAGATGCTCTTTTAACTGCCACATAGATTATCGACAACCCACTCGAGTTTTGAACTTCACATGCCTCTTCATTGTTTCAACACTTGATTTCCCAATTCTCATCTAAAATCGGATATTCCTTTAAAAAATTTTGAAAGTGTCACCCTTGTTCATGAGCATGATCCATCACATTCCAACAAGGACCCTCGTGCTCGTGAATGCATTTTTGTAAAATACCCTCTTCATCAAAAAGGGTATAAATGTTTCGATCCAATTTAGAAAAAATATTTTGTCTATGGATGTTACTTTCTTGAAGGAACTTCATATTGAAAAGATTCCCATCTTCCGGGGAGCATTGTTAGAAAGATGGGATGCCAATAAATGATTTTGCAATTGAATTTTAAACAACTGATTGTCTCACACAACCTTTGGAAACTCACATCACAAAGGAAACGGATACAAATGAAACAAGGTTCAAAGGTCTTATTTATTCATAGAAGCATCTAAAAAAATGAGAAAATACTATTGCGACACACATCCAAGCATCCACCCAGATGTTAGATCAAGAAATTCATGAGATTTCCAAGATTCCTGACACCACCTTACCAGGTAATCTTGACAATTCCGATGATCTCAATATTCCCATTGCCATGGATAGATAGAGAGGGAGGGACTCATTACGCATCCATCAGGAAAAGTATCGGGTCTTGCACGAAACATCCCATGTCAAATTTTGTCTCATGGAAAAATTTATCACCCACGTATTGTGCATTTATTTCACAAATGTATTATAATCATCTGTAAAAGTGTTCACGAAGCTCTAGAAGTTCCTGAGTGGAAGGAAGCAATATTTGAGGAGCTGAAAGCCTTGAAAAAGAACACTACGTGGGAGCAAGTATATCTACCACCTACCAAATAAAAGGTTTGTTCAGGAAGACCATCTAATTCTCGGGAAAGGATCGATTGAAACCCTTTAATGGTTTCTGCTAAATCAACAATATCTACCAAAAGGGAAGACTATTGTGGGCTCTATAACTTTTGCAACTACTGGTGGCATACATTAGACAAGCTCATTTGCACCACGCAATAAAATTTGAACAAGACAAACACAAAAAGATTCTGCACATCGATGCATCACCAATAAAGTAGTGGTGAAACACACTAAATTCAGGAAATTGCACCTTCAAACAATAGACAGCAAGACGTCTCCTGGTTTCTGAGTTTCCATTCTGAAGGTCAGATATAATAGAATGATGGACATCCTCTTTCTGCACATTAAACAAAAGAAATCACAACTCAGAACAATAACTAATACAATCGTGCAAACCAACTATGAATGTGTAGTACTATCTTCTCATAACGTTGGAAAAAACATTTAAAATAAGTGAACCAATAATGAATATCTTTTCACTGGTAATGGAGACTTATGCGTCATCCGTCTCCCATAAGAATTCGTAGTTACAGTGAAAAATGTGATGTTTTGTTCTCTATGGCCAGGAGTACAGTTAATTAAGACCATATATGTTAAGGATTAGAAGCTTACTGTTCATGGAAAATAATTACAAACTCTTGTCACATTGTCTGCAAACAATTTAAGCCAAGTGCCTTTGAGGCCAAAACTTGTATCTTCATTTGCATCAGTTCAAGTCGAAGACAAAATTCAATTTTATACAATAATCAAGAGAGAGAAAATAAGAAGTTTTGTTCATTGTAGTGTGGAGTAATCAAATTTTAGTGGCTACCAGAAAAAATCATAAGCATAGTTACCAAAAAGAATTTTCACCTGCTCATTAAGAAAGTGAGCCGACACAGAATTCAGTGAATAAGAGCTCAACTTGTAATCCCTTTGCATAACCTGCCCAAAATGAAGTGGAATGAATAATAAAAAATATTCGCACATGACCGAAAGAGACCCAAATGCCTGTGGAGTCATCAGAAATATAACATATATCATAAAACATAGGTCCAACTGTAGGTGGAGTTAGGGGAGCAGGAAACCTGAAGCAGATCAAATTGAACTCTTCCTTCAATCAACACTTCTTTGCTTTCACGTGTCCCGTATTGTCTGCAGAAGTAAGCATGGGTGCCACGGTTTCAGTGGTATGAAAACCAAGGAACTGGAAAAGTTAATTTCGCAACTCTAAGACTCTAAGTTCAAACATATAAATACGTGTAGACATTGCACAGATTTAATTAAACACAAATCTTCCCTCAAATCTTGCATGGAATGTTATGCAGGAAGCTTCATTTAAATCTATAGACCACAGATAGGTAAAAAGAGCACAACCAACTTACAATTAATTCTTTTTATAGGAAACAAAGAGTATATTAACAAAGAAAAAATAATTATAAAAGGTGGACAAGAAGACCACTAAAAGAGGAAAACAAAACGGAAGCTAAAGCAAATAAACAAAAGATAAAACTTCAGTCTCTATGCAAATTCGAAACCAAAAAAAGCTTAAAATCTCTATGCTTTTGAATCCAGCTAGGAATCCTAAACTTAATCTTTATCCCAACAATCCTCAAGCGTGTCTAATTGATCTTAAAAAGCCTCCTATCCTTTCCAGCCAAACTGTCCAAAAACCTCTACTCCTTCTTCCTAGATTGCAGCCAAGATCTGCTTCAAGTAACATCCGAAAATAACACAGAAGAACCCAAACAAGACCCGCTTCTGCTAAAGCTTTTTACCAAAGAGAACTCGAAAAGGGGACATGAATCAGCAAATGATCCTGAGTCTCCACAGCTTGCTGGCACAAATGCACCGACTCAGACACAACGAACAAGAAGAAAATCTCTTCTGCATCACCTCACAAGTTGGTATTTTACCATGCATTGTTGCCCACGAGAAAACTTGAACCTTAGAAGGAATCGGTGCTCTCTGAATGGAACTAAAAAGAGAAAATAATGGGAAAAGATTATCCGCAAAGAAGGAACCAAACAAAGGTTTTGACAGTGAGAAGACCCATAAGAGTCCAAGACCATTCCCTAACATCTTCGGAACCCTCGACCAAGTTAACCCTATCTAACTACCCTGATAAAACGCTTAAAACATTCACTTCATCATCTCTCAAATCCCGACGAACGTGCAAATTCCAAGAAAGAACTAAAAGATTAGGTGAAGACGCGGGACACACAAAATAGCAATCGGTCGTTTATGAGCAAAGGAAATCTGATACAAAGACGGAAGTAACTCCTGAAAAAAGGAATCTCCCCACCAACGATCCTCTAAAAACCTAATCTCATTTCCCCCTCTAACCAACACCCTAACTGACAGATGAAAGCTTGGAAGATCCTAGAAATGAACCTCCAAGATTTCTTAAAAATCGTGATCCTCGCTAGACCAGCATCAACGCCTTATTCCTCAAACTGATATTTCCGATGCCTAAACCTCCTCTCTCCTAAGGTTTACAAACTTGATCCCAAGAAACCAAATGACAATGATGATTATCGTCCGCGCCATCCCATAAAAAATCCCTCACAACTTTCTTCATAATGTCAGCTATACCCATAGGAATCCAAAATAAGGTAGGAAGTACAACTGACTATATATTCAAAAGCACCCAGAAATGGGGTTTATCTGTCAACAACTAAATTTTTGTAAATAGTTAGAAGATAAAGGCAAGACTAAAAAAATCAAAAGTAAAATAAATTCTAAACCTGGATTAGGTAAGGTAATACAATTTGCATATATTGTAACCAATTATGATATCTGGGTCCACTTCGCGAACAAAGTCCTGCATTTAGAAGATGAAAGCATCAAGATGGGATCTACAACAGCCAGGTGCCATAGTCATAACTTTATATTGGGATAGGCTAAACTAAGTAAATATCACTAAATCAGTGTTGTAAGTGGCGGTGGCGGGGCGGTCAGGAACTGTCTACACACGAATGATTAAAGATATAATGTGTTTCCTAAATATATCTCATTGCACCTCCTGCATTTTCAGATTGCGTGATAAACATGTATAAGCTAACGTGTGACTAAAACATGAGAAAGTAAATAAAATGGGATAAACAAGTCGACAACTAAATTTCAATTAAACACTTACACGAGCCATATCAGAGCAAATTGGGAATATAATTGAAAGTGAATAAATCGAATTTTTTCTGAACCCAACAAAGTAGTTTGGTATCTGATGTGAGCAATTTTGTCCAGGAATGGTAGAATTACATTAAAGGACCATTACCCTCCAAGCTAATAAAACCTCCTTTTCTGTGTCAAATGACATAACATCGACACCGACGATAGGTGAACATGACTTCAGGGTCATCACGTTGCGAATCAATGGCTGATCCGAGCCCTGCAAGGTCAATAGATTGGCTACCTATAAATTGAAAAAGGTCAGAGACTGAAATCCTCACGAAAGCACCAATTCACAATTAACAATGTACTTGGTTACATATGTAATGCAAGACGATCCACGAACCTGGATGACAGGATCGTGAGTTGGCTCAGGGAAGTGGCCTTTACGACCAGCACACTCAATGTCAAAACTTAATATTCGAAATGGAGCCATCTTTGAGTATTCTCCTTCAGGAACATGCGAGATCAAGTCTGAAAAACTAAGAGCACCAGTAAAGGAAAAAAAGTGTTTAAAGCAATCCATGTCTGCAAAGAAAACAACAGTATTTCCATTGGTAAGACTCTTAAAAATTCCATGTGTAAGGATACAGGCAATCAAATTCTAATTGGCAATAGGAGAGACTTCTAGCAGTCTTCTTATATTTTCCAGCTGAAATTTCAATCCAGTTACCCCCAACAATGTTACAATCGATCATGAAACGGAGAGCAAAAAGAACATTGCTCTCATATGTCATAAAACTCTTCATCCCAAGTCCATCAATTTGTATGCCCCGGTCAAGGATACCTACCAAGCACAAGAAATAAATGTTGGTTTCAGTAAAAGATAGAGTATACTATCGGCATCTTAAATCGCCTTGAGCCCACTTCGAAGTAGTTAATATCACCCATAATCTCCACTTCTAAAGTAAAAGCAACAAGTTTGCATTCCAGAATACAATACAACAAATTGAGTAGGAATCGACAAACATGATTACTAGCACTCATTTAGCAGTGTATGGACCATGAACTTACAGTACATGCTACATCATACTTGGATGGACATGTAAATACATACAAGTTTTAAGAGTTGAAAACAATATTTCATACCGCGACAGCTGGTAACCATAGTTGGCAAAGCCACAACAATTTTAAGAAATGCCTGACAACTCTGCTGCTGATAATACATGATGCTTCTTCTCTGAACGAGTTCAATGCGGCGAACAAACTTTGGAACCTTACTGTTTCTGTTTGATTCTCTCATTCTACCCTGTAGTGGCAACCAAGTATGAGCATAGATGAAATCATTATATTCATCTGCACCAGTTTGCCTGTAAGCTAACAAAACTACCTCAAGAATTTGATGGAAGCGGGAGATATCATCCGGACCCATTCCTGGAGGGCAGCTAATATAAAAATAGGGTTCAAACCCATGAACGTGACAACAAACACTGAGTCCTGGAAGGATATAAAACTTCTTAGAGATGCATGTTATCATGGTACCAAACTTTACAGCATTGAAATCTCTGGTCTTTTTAAGTCTCTTACTAAACAAACTTACTATATTGCAAATACAACAGCTACGGGTCTACAACAAAAAATAATAAAATTTTTGACTTTATTTTAAACTCAAAAAGAACATCAAACTACACATTTTAGTGATGCAACCTTGGATTCTTTACAAACAGAGACAATATTCATATTAGATATATATATACAAAAACTTGCTAAATGAAAAAGAGAGTTAACCCTTAAGACTTCGGATGTTTACTCCACACCAGGATCAGTTAGATTCTTAACCCTGATGTTCAAAAGGAGATATGACATATCATTTTAAGAGGTAGTCTAAAACAGAGGTACATGAATTCCAGACTTCTTCTCGAATGATGATTTGAGCAACGTAAATGAAATAACAGAGTTTTCAACAGTTCGCTACAATTCCCTATGAATAGACGGGCATTGACATTATTTGTTTTTTATTTGAACTAATAAGTGAAAAATGCACAATGTGTTTTTTTCTGGAAGACAGTTCTTTAAGCAGTCTACTGTAATGAAATTCTCCTTTTCAAACAGATATGTATTCATTCTATAATGCTTGCAAATGGTTCAACAAGTCTATGATTTTCAGGGGGTGGAGAGAGAGAAAGAACCTTCCTTCGTAACCCCAAATATCCGCAAAATTGCAGCCGGACCAGAAGAATTTGGTAAAAGTTCCTTGTGGCTATCCCCAATTATATAATCGATTTCCAACTGTTGAAAAACTGCCAAAAACCATAAGAAAGAGCAAGTTTCATCCTACTGCCGTAAAAGATCCGATCTTTATCTGAAAAACTCATATTTATACAATTAGCATAATTGTCGTCCCCATCTTCACATAAGATAAACCAAAATGTTCCTTATTCTGCAAAGACTCTGCCTTACAAGTAACATACAGTTTTAAACCTAACCTGGAAACAAATTTACAATTGTACTATAATCTTCAGGCCTCAAGAAACATTACGCCAAACAAAGACGATAAATTCGTTTTCGCATTTCAGAGAGACAGTGCAATGGGGTAAAAAGAAAAAAAGGGAGGAAAAAAAAAAGAATTGCATACAAGTGTCAGAAAGACACAATTGAACCACAACCAAAAACACAGTCGACAGAAGTTTGAGTTTTCAGCACGTACCAACATTCTGGGATTGAGAAAGATAGGATTGTGAAATCACGGGACGCTTCCACTTTGCGAGACGCTCAGCGACTGCACGGCGCTGGTTCTCTTCCTCCTCGTAGTGGAGGAGGGTTTCCTCAAGGAATACGTCCTCGTCTAATTCCTCTTCTTCCATCACCGCCTGTTGCTTCAATGAAGGTGATGGAGTCGCCGCCGGCACCGGCGGCGGAGCCCCCCGCTTTCGCGTGTTGCCGTTGGAGCTCATAACAGTGAAAGCGCTTAGGAGGGAAACGCTATGGAGAATTCCCGCCAGTCAGACGAGGGGGTGAGTTTGTAGAGAGGCATCCACGTGACAACCACGTGACGCTGCTTTGCGGCCTTTGCCATTACCGCAAAACGGGTCGGGTGTATCATTGGGCTAATGATGTCATTGGCATATAAAAAAATATTTAACAAAAATATTTGTAAGGTGAATGGAAATACAACAGAAAAATATTAATGCTGTTATTATGGGACAATCAGTTTTACCATAATTTAGACTTCTTACCGAATTGAGTTTTATCCTCATATAATTTAGTTCAGATAGTTTAGTTATGTTTTCGCGAGATTACATTTCAAGCTAAACAAATTTAGAATTATAGGGAAAAAAATAGAGCGATCGTATAAAACTAAAACTCGACACAACACATGTCATAATCACAAAGATGTATATAAATACGTCCGTAAATTGAAATTTTCTCATAATATTATTACCTAATCACAACCAGGGACAAAACCAAGGCAGGAACTAAAGTATATATTATTTTTTTTTACTATGAAATTATGTATATATTATATATATATATAGGCTTTGAGTAATCAGCCTGGGCTAAGGTCCAGGCTAACCTCCAATTGGTTTCGCCTCTGATCACAAGTTATATTTGATTTCTCCGTAACAAAAATGGGAAAAAACAACAATGTTATGTAATATAAATGGAAGAAGACACATAAATTATCTCAAAATCAGTACAACCACCAACTTGTTAATGAAAACCTGCTAAAAAATTTTTCTAGAAGTTTACCATATAAGCATTGTTATATCTAACTCATGAAAATAGAAACTTTTGTAACAATTAGATGAAGGCATCCAAAGCGATAGATAATTTATATTAATATCAACAGATATTATTTTTATATTAATATGGAGTATTAACACTAGTTATAAAACATGAAATATCCCTGAAAACCAAAATGATGACATGTACATTATAACATGATATTCTGTCTGTAATGCATGAAGTATTCCGCTTTTCTTAATTCCAAGCATGGCTGTTATAGAAACAGTAACTCTCAACTCGCTTCCAATAACTAGAAAACACACTTGAATTGAATTTTATCTTGCTTGGGACAATTGTATAGCTTCTTGGTCTTGAGTAGAATCCTCAGTCCAGATGAGTTTGTGAGACATGAGTTCAAATTCTTGATTTCTAGTTTCCTCAAGTTGTTCCCACTCTGCCCATCTCTCAGCCAAGCCTACACCTTGCAACATACTTACGACTTGTGCCATTGTCGGGCGATCTTCCGGCGAGCCTTGCGTGCATAGCATTGCCACCTGAAGGACGGTCTCCACTTCTCTGGGATCGAAGTTGTTCAGGTTCTCATCCACAATGTCCTCGAGTCGTTTTTCGCGAAGCAGTTTCTTTATCTGGGATTACATCAGATTGGAGAATTAGGAGAAAATGGGCAAGGAAACATAACACAAAGGCAATATAATATGCCAGTGAAATGCCAAGAAATAATATTGGAGAGAGTGAGTGTTACATGATCCAGCAGGAGAACATCCTCATCTTCTTCAAGTCGAGAAAAATCGATAGCTCGCTGACCAGTTACAAGCTCAAGAAGAGTAATACCATAGCCAAAAACATCGGTCTTCTCGGAAGACTTTCCAGTGGACAAATACTCAGGGGCAATATGTCCCATCGTCCCACGTACTCGAGTTGTGATGTGTGTGAGTTTCGCGTCGACTAATTTGGCCAACCCAAAGTCTCCAAGTACAGCTTCAAATTCATCATCTAGCAAAATATTTGCAGCCTTTACATCACGATGAATGATCCTTGGATTGCAATGCTCGTGAAGGTACTCGAGGCCATGAGCAGCACCAAAAGCTATTTGTTTTCTTGTTGGCCAGTCCAGACCTTTTTCTCCGGGCTTTAGATCTTGCAAATTCAAGGACAAAGGTCTCGAGTCATTAGTAAAATGCTCGGTATTTTTACTTTTCTTAGAATATGTATATACATGAAATAGTTTGTAATTCCGATTTTGTTCCTTGTCACCTCTCAAGCGATAAGCGACACTGAGGTTCTGCATAAATGGATAAACGAGAATTCTCTCTGTGTAAGTTGTGCAAAATCCGATCAACCGTAGCAAGTTCCTGTGTACTGCAACACTTATCAGATGAATTTCCCTCAGAAATGCAGCCTCTCCACCAGGACTGTGATGATACATGAGACGTTTCACAGCAACTCTTGTGTTGTCTGTAAGGATTCCTTTGTATACTCTCCCAAAGCCACCTTGTCCGATTACATTATTTTCGTTGAAATTATCGGTAGCAAGCTGCATTTCACGTAAGGAAAACCTTTTTAGTTGCCCAAAGGAAATTTTTCGCTCGTCTTCACCTGCACAAAGAAAAACTACATGTAAAGAGGACGTAGTTCGATGTTCTGTATCTATCATCTAGTACTCAGTTTTGGTACTCCTCAAACGTACTATTCATAGCAGCTAATTTTCGATCTTATGTACAATCTTGCTAAGAGGCGCAAAAACAAGAAACAGTGATGGAACTTAAATTGAGTGACGAAAAATACTGTATCACCGTGACTATAACAATATGTATAACTGAAACTTTTCCATGGATGTCAAAATGATATGAAATTGGGGTGATCATGAAATCCAAGATTGAAGCATTAAAGGCCAAGAAAAAAGCAGAAAAGAGGAAGGAGAAGCAAAAGGTACCAGCCACATCAACAAATATATCATTCCCGAGTTTATGTCCCCTTTGCCAGCGACATATAAATACAGCCCCTACTAGAAACAGGGAGAATGCACCGACGCTTACAACGGCAATAACAATCTGAACTTTTGATCTTTTGTTAGGTGCTGCATAGATATCATAGAGAAGCTCAGTTTCCTCTTTTATTTTATTCCGGTACAGAATCATTTTTGAAACAAAAGAAAGGGTTGCCTCTGAAAGAACTCAAGGAAACCAAAACCAAACCTGGGATTGATGAACTTGACACACAAGGTTGATGGAAGTTATTTCCACATGTTAGATGAGTGGACGTGAAGCTGTTGCATAAGACAACAGAAAGAAAGATACTAATGGTCGCATTTCCTTAATCTTGTACTGATGGACATAAACTAGATACAGAAAATGTGTGAAATCCTTTTAATCGGTGTCTCATATTTGGTTAACGTTAACAGAGAACGAAATTTCTTTTCATTGGGACATGGAGCAGGATAATGGTAGGGTGGGATCTTATCATGTAAATTAAATTACTTAATGTAGCCGTGCAGTGATTCAAAAAAATAACTTTCCAGGAGAAATCATCATACTTGAAGATTGGAATTGAAAACAGTTCTCTAGGAATCCTTCCTGTCACATTGTTCCATGAAACATCCCTGCAATCAAAGAATTTCTTAATGATCCGTCTATGTTCGAACAAAGGCGAAAGAGTGTACACGAAATAACGGTAGAAGGGGACAAGGACTTCTTACACTTCCTTTAAGCCAGTAATTTTTACTAACGATTCAGGGATAGATCCACTTAAGTTGTTTGCTCTCATCACCCTAACAGAAGAAACTCAAAGAGAAATCAAAACTTGAACCAAACCTGGAGTGTCTAATATGTTTGATGTAGTAAACAAGAGATGGGCTAGTATGACTGAGGTCCCATGGCTCGACTGACTTACAAATGTTTCAGGTTGGAAAGTTCACCCCAAGAATCTGGGATAGAGCCACTAAAGCTGTTGTGTGCTAGATTCAAATTCTGCAGTCGTGACATGATGCTAAGAAAATCGGGTAAGGCGCCGGACAGATTGTTATCTTGTAAATCCCTGCAAAAATAAACGAAATTCTCAAATCTCAGACAAAAAACTCTACAGTCTACATGTCACGCCTCAAAAGAGAACTTCCAAAATTTTATGGAGCATGAGTATGACAGAATCTAGCCCTTACAAGCTAACCAGAAACTTTAATCTGGTAATTGAAGGTGAAAGAGTTCCCGAAAAACCATTAGAAGCCAAGCTCCTGCAAATTGAACATTCATTACTTTCAAGATTGTATCCATGTGACAGGTACAAACTAATGGAGAAGGATCGCAATTCAAAAGAATTTCTCAAAGTAAATATATACTTACAGTGACACAACATTTCCATTTGTACATGCAACGTGAGACCAACTAAAACAAGGGCTGACAAAGTAACTGTTCCAATCTTTAATTCTATTATTGGAGTCATTCAGAGCTGTTAGAAACTCCACTAAAGCTTCACCTGAAATGTCACCGAAACACAAAATAATACAGAACGATGTGCCAACCCAAAAAATTGCATCATGTCAATTAACTAGAATTTGCAATTTCCATTTGATATAGTTTTGAGTTCTATACAAAGCCAAAATCTTTATGAGTGGAAGCATTGACCTTACGAGTGGACAACCTAACAGCCCAGGTAGAGCTGCTGGTTTTCCCGAACATAAGTTTATAAGTAAAATAAAAGCAGTCAATAAACATGATTTACTTATTTTATAGGCGAAAAATATGGTGTATGATATACCTTCAACATCAGGCTTATTGGAAGCAAAACAGCTGATAAACATGACAAAGATCAGAACAAAATTAATATAGTGCATCAAAGAAAGATGCATGATGAAAAAGGCTCCGGCCATGTGCTTTCACTGGATTTTGTAGCAAGAGAGTCCAAGTGTTGATACATCTTGCATATTTCAGGTTCCAGGAAGATGAATCTGAGCCAATGAACAAAGTGATAGCATTAAGCACAGATAACACCGAAGAGACAAACGTATAGACAAACGTGCTTGAATCTTGATACAAATACGGTTTCTATAATCTACCATATATTAAGGTTCCAATTTGAACTTACATACTCATCAACTTATTTGGAAGTTGAATTTCTTTGAAAGAGCTTTAAGCATGTCATACTAAAGATGGCCTAAAAAATAAAAATAAATGATCCAAGCGCTCAAGTACTTCCCTCAAAATTGTTAAACTTGCGAAAAACAATATGCACGCTACATAATTGAGCTTAATCTACCAATGACACAACCATCAAACAACCCTGGAGGCCGGAATCAGCTTTCTAGTGATTGAAAGATAACAAAAAAAACACTGTTAATCACTACGATCTTCATAGGTACAGAAAAATGTTCTGCAAATCAAGCAAGTAAATAATACGCAGTCACGAAGTTCACAGCTTTAACACCATAGCACATACTACTACTATATGCAACTACTGCTTGACATATCAAATTAAGGCCGGAGATTACAGGTACCCAGAAGAAAAATCACGATGAAAATCCAAAATTAATCACGAATATTTTCATAAACGTAACATATAGAGAGCTGACCCAATTGGGCAAAGTCATAGAATGTGCCATCAAGTAACACCAAGAAGCATGTGACACTCGTCAACCAGTGTCATTGAAATTATTGTAGCTCATAAAATGGCTGATGCCCCAAGCGAGAGGACCCATAGGGCATTCGTAAAGCAAGAGAGTGGGAAAAAGCTCCTTTTTTTCCAAAAACAAGAAAAAGAAAAAGGATGGGAATTGAAATTGAAAAGGAAAATTCTGGCCTTGGCAATTGGTTTGTGGGGTTTATATGAAATATGACTATAAGCATGAGTGAATGAGAATCTCACTAGTCACCATATTACTAGTCAACATATGATGACATATGGAAAATATGCAGATTAAATGACCAAAAATGTATCTTCCCTCTCACATAAAACACTTTGTAGTGTTATTTAAAAGATTTTTCTCGATGATATATGATGATAAATCAAGTTATTATGGGTTTATACAAGAGCATTCTTGTCTTGACATGGACATCCATATTCAAGATCAGAAAGATGCTTAGGAGCAATCAGTGAGTAAAGTAGGTTCTTTTTTGCTTGATTATATTCCATATTTTCAGGTCTTTAAAAGTTTTTCTTCATCAGATAATGATCTTGTCGCGTTACTTATCCATGAAGCCATCAACTGAGAGAGACAAGATTAATTAAATGCGTCCTGAAGGAATAGAATATTAATATATTCACAATATTATTATAGATTTTTAATATACAAATATACAATAGAGGTGGGAAAAATTCTCTAAATTAAATAACAATTCATGCTGTCGATATTTTATAGATTTTCAGAACTGTTCACATATTATATAATTAAAGAATGTCGAGAGTTGTACGTGCTTTTACTTGGGAAGAATTGTTTGTACGTGAATTCGGCGTTGGGAGAAACGAATTTGGACATGAGGTGGAAGCACGAGGGTCTAAAGATATGAAGATAAATAAATAAGTAATTTAAAGGTATATTTTGGTGGTGATATAGCCATGTCAGAATGGCATTTGGTTCCGATTCCTGGTGTGAGGCGCACCATAAACACTAAATTATTATATTTTTTGAAAAACTTTGCCATATATGATCATATATTACTGATTGCGACAACATGTGCGTAATATTTTACGTCATTCAAGAATTTAAGCCAGGTTTCGAGGGGCTTTGCATGATCGATTTTATTCAGAAAATCCATTGGTCATTCGTTTATTATTCATGGGAAAGTTGTGATCTTCGTCAATTCAACTTCTTGTTTTCAAAATATTTCAACCTGTCAAGCTGAGTAGAACTTGATCAGTGTCCAACTTTAGTTCGTAGTTAAATCTGGCTAAGCAATGGATGTGGTATCAAAATGTTCCTCATCTATGCACTTAGCATCAAGGGTACGGAGGCTCTTCTTATTAGTTGATTTACTTTACCCGAAATCATGTTTCTGTACGATGAGAATGTTTGAGTAAAAGTAATCTTCTATTATTCGAATGATCTTCTTGTGAGCATTATTATCCAGTTGAACTTCTTTATCTAGACGATCTATTTTATCTTGTTGATCTATCTGGTGAAAAATAGAGGGTGATGGAGGGATGTGGCGATGGAACGAGGTGAATGAAATTTTGAACACGTGCTGCACCATCTATATATTTGATGGTCGAGCTAGGGTTTCCCTTGGATGGGGATGGAGGGCGACGAAGAGAGGAGAGCTACGACGAAGGAGGGAGGCGACACCACAAGGTGAAAGAACTTGTTGAAAAGGCGATGCAAATTTATAAATCCGAGGGGTGAAAGAACGGAATGGGGAAAGAGGACAAAGAAAACAACGTCACGTAACTGAGAAACCGAGATTTCAATTAACTTTTTTCTTAAAAAAATAGTTTTGTCATGTCGCCTCGCTACGTAGTCATGTGCGGGCAATGGTGGAAAAGGAAAGTAGGTCAGGAGATCAAAGTTGTGTGTGTGTATATATATGATGTCTTCTTAACCGAAAATTTAGAGTGAGAGTTAGAGAATGAATATATCGTTAATCTACAAGGATTAATTTAGAAAATGTGCATCTATAATTTCTGAACAAGTTACTATAATTAAACTTTTTTAGTATAAAATGAGACAATATACCACCACTAAACGTAAATACTAAACCCCCATGTTATAGTAATAAGAAATATATATAAAAAAAAAAATCTTACCGGGGAGAGACTTGTACAAAGCCGCTGGACATTATTATTAATTTACCTTATGAAAATATTGATATAGAGTGATGGATTTACTCCTACTTAACTGAAGTAATTTAATTATTTACGTAAGAAATCTCCCGATCGACTTGGAATCTTTTACAACCACTGGAAAAAAAAAAAAGAAATCAATAATGGATATATAGTAAACATAATTATATCAGTACTCTTATCGCTTCAAACCTAATCAACTAAAATTTCCTTCCTTCTTACATTACGTGCCAACAAAATAACATCTATATTTCTGTGATTCATAATTAGTCGAATTGAAAGGAGGTAGCCCACCAAACCAGCTACATTCTCGATTTATTCACACCAAACCATATAGATTGTTTTTTTTTTCCTATTTGGAATACGTGCACTAATTAAAAACCTTCAGTTCAAATACGTATCCATTTTTAAAATAATAAAAAAGTTTGAAAATCTGAAATTCATTTCTCAAATTTAATATATTTTTTTAGGTTTAATGTGAGGAAATATGAGCTTCTTTTCACGATTTATATTGGAGCTAAAAATATTAAATCTTTAAAATTTAGGGGACATAATATTTTTGGTACACTTACAACTTGTTTTACTGAGTTTTCATATTTTAGTCTTCTTACGGTAATTTATAGTTTCTCCGTTTCGACTTAATTCTTAACGTGATTCAGAACTTACAAATGTAAAAATGATAACATCACATCGAAAAATACATATTTAAATTGTAGATTTATCAGATATCATATAAATAATTAACCGAAATAATATAAAATATGATGTCAGTCTACCGAAACCCAAACTTTGAAAACCCAATTAATTGCAAAATTATCCAGCAGATTTGGTTGAACAAGGCAGACGACTGATAATCTCAAGTTTCCCATCGCTGGTAAACTACTTATTATTCAAGTAATTTTTGAGACCCTTATGTTTATATTTTTACTAATCTTGGGTATTAGCTCAAATTCACCACTGATTGTTCCAACCACCACCCCGCGGCCATGGTGACGCAAACTGCCACCTTACTTTGATGTAGAAATTTCTCATAGCACACACTTCCCTAATCTTATCTCCATTTTTTGTACATTATCAATAATATTCCCTCCTTACTCATTCTCTATGATCCATCCGATTTAATTTGGAACTTTGATTCATGGATTTCCTTCCCTATCCGTTTCCTTTAACACATGCAAATCCCTCTATGTATATTTAGTCAATTGGCATGTAACGAAATAATTCATCACTCTCGAGTAAGAATATAAAAGATCAATGGGTTCGCCTCACTTTTCTTTGTATAAATCAGTGGCATCATTTCTGGTTCTTGCCCTGATAGCTTCATGTGTTCCGCCTGCTGTGTCCACATCCAGGTTAACCGATATGAAAACTGGCTTCGAAGCGACGTTAAAGCGTGTGGATTCAGGCGGAAACTTGACGAAATTCGAACTGTTGAAACGCGCGATGGGACGTGGGAGGAAGCGGGTGGAAAAGATCCATGCAATGGTCCTTGCTTCGGCGGACGTGAGTGTGGAAGCTCCAGTCCATGCAGGAAATGGTGAGTTCTTAATGGAGCTATCCATCGGCAGCCCACCAGTGTCCTATTCCGCTATCCTCGATACCGGTAGCGACCTAATATGGACTCAATGTAAACCTTGTACGCAATGTTTTGATCAGCCGAGCCCTCTTTTCGACCCGAAAAAATCGTCGTCTTTCTCAAAGTTACCATGCTCTAGCGGCCTTTGTAGTGCACTCCCAGTGTCATCTTGCAGCGATGGAAACTGCGAGTACATATACACCTACGGTGACACTTCCTCGACTCAGGGTTTTATGGCCACCGAGACTTTCACTTTCGGCAATGTTTCGGTCCCCAACATTGGGTTCGGTTGTGGACTCGACAATGAGGGTGGAGGGTTTGATCAAGGAGCGGGGTTGGTCGGACTAGGGCGGGGCCCGCTTTCGCTAGTTTCTCAAATGGACGAACCCAAGTTCTCGTATTGCCTAACCTCAATAGAGTCCACCAAAATAAGCAAACTCTTGATGGGGTCTCTAGCAAGCGATGTCGACCTTTCAGGCGACACGAAAACAAGTACCCCTCTAATCAAGAATCCATCATCACCTTCTTTTTACTATCTTTCACTTAAAGGGATCAGCGTCGGTGACACACTTGTGCCTATAAAGAGCTCCACCTTTGAAATAAAAAAGGACGGCACGGGGGGCGTGATCATCGACTCCGGGACGACTATAACATATCTTGAAAAACAAGCATTCGAGCTAGTGAAAAAGGAGTTTGTTTCTCAAATCAAGTTCCCCGTCGTGGACGGATCGGACAAAACTCAACTCGATCTTTGCTTCACTATTCCATCCAAGACGCGAGAGATCGAGGTGCCCACATTGGTCTTTCATTTCGAGGGGCTGGATCTGGTGCTCCCTGGCGAGAACTACTTCATTACGGATTCGAGTGGAATCATGTGCTTGGCTATTGGGAGTTCCCATGGGCTATCCATATTTGGAAACTATCAGCAGCAGAATTTCTTGGTGGTGCATGACCTTGTCAAGGAAACCATGTCCTTTTTGCCCAAGCAGTGTGATCTCCTATGAGGCATTAATTAATGTCAAGTGATTATTTTTAAAATTTGTTGGAAGCACGTAATTACGTAAATCCAAATACATGCAACTGATTAATTAAAATTCCGCAGTTCTAATACTTACCTCCATTAGTACTACGTTTCTAGTGTCACAATTATCTTTATTATCATCACTTTTTTAACGTACGTTTGGGATTAATTTAATTCAGACGAATAGGAATATCAAATTTATAACATAGTTATGGCTTCTTTATTTTATTTATTTAGTTTTAAGATTTCGAAGATGATACGTTCGCCAAGAAACCATTGTCAGCCCAACCAGTACTCGGGCTTTAAAGTCCAGCCCGGGACAGTCCATCCAGAGAGGATGCTAATCTCAGCAATAAAACCATTGAGATTTTTAGAATAATATAAGTAGTTTCGTATTTTGCATGAAATAAAAATTATCTTGCTTGACTACCTGGATATTATTATTTTTATTATGTTAGTATATATCATTGTTTACACTAATAATATACCAAGAACCCCTAATGGTATCTATTTTCTAGCGAAGCCTTTGTACTAATTCAAAAAGGGTACTTTTCATATAGTAGTGTGCTTGAATTTCATATTTCGTCATTATAAAAAATAATCTGAATAAATTCCCATATGAAATTTAGTTTAATATTTAGAATATTATAATTAAATAAATAAGTTTCAAAACAAAATATATACAATATATAATAGATATATTACATTACACGCATGAAATGTGTACGTAGTGGCTAACATGTATAGCAAAAGAAAGGATAGTTAAA
>KQ995246.1:50599-146456 GCA_001598015.1 Dorcoceras hygrometricum
ACACTAATCTTAAAAAAAAAAAAAAAACAAAAAAAAAAAAGGGAGTACGTACGTATATGGTCCCTAGCTAGATTTTGATCATCTTTTTTACTTTTAAATTGCATTCAAATTTTATGTATTTTAATTTATATATATAGTCTAGCATTTGATCTTCTTTTGCATGTTGCGGTCGAGTGGTTAAATAATTGGTAAACGAAATATATAAATGTTTGAGCACTTTTTTCAAATTGATTAACTAAGCTAGTAGCTTGAAGCATTCGTGAAATGGAAGAAAAATAGGAGTCAATACTACCCACCAACCCCTCAAATCTTGGATTAGAATGCGACACTTGCATTGATTTGTGATAAGAATTAAAAAGATAAGATATTCGATTTAGAGGAAACGTGATCGAGTAGAGAATAGTTTCCTGATTTGATTCTTATATATATCTTTATTTGGAAATATCAAAATTGACTTGAATCAATGGCCACTTCACTTGGTGGTCTCCCCCCAATACTCTCGCTTGTGCACTGCCTAGTTGCCTTTGGCCTCTCTAGCCCATAACACATGGAAAGGTAAAATTCACATAGAAAAAAAGGAGAGCCACATTTAGTGAGGCATATATGCTCTTAATACGTGTTGATTTTCAGAATCGTGGTTTGACCAAATGTTTTGTTTTGTTTTTGCTTTTTTTTTTTAATCGATCCAAGTTACATGTGATAATTATTGCATAATATGTATAGGGTGTGATGTAATAGAATTTACTCAATCGAGGAGTTCTCACCGGGGGGTTTTTATCGGAAATGTCAACCTTTAGATATGACTAAAGTGATGGGTGGAAATAGGTTCTCCGGATGATCTGAAATCACATAAACAAGTTATAGGATATCGGAAGAATTTTCGA
Source organism: Dorcoceras hygrometricum (assembly GCA_001598015.1). Classification (NCBI taxonomy): domain Eukaryota; kingdom Viridiplantae; phylum Streptophyta; class Magnoliopsida; order Lamiales; family Gesneriaceae; genus Dorcoceras; species Dorcoceras hygrometricum. Next base: position 51,484 of record KQ995246.1, read on the forward strand.
TAAAGCCCCTTCAATACTTAATTAAAGTAGGAGGGTCGGGAGACAGGGGAGCAAGAATAATTGTAAGAGCTAAGAGCTTGTGAATTTGTGAGTGTGAGTTCAAATGGAAGCATACCTGAATTTTTATAAAGAGACTAGACAGTTAATGTGAGCAATTTGCTAGACGTGTGTGCGCTTGGGCGAGATAAATGCATGGTTTCATGCATATGTTTATCTTTTGGGGGCGTGATTACTGCTAAGACAGGTCGAGATAAGATCAAGATTCGTCGTGTGCGTAATGCATACTTCTGAAGGCATGATGGCCGCACTCATGTATCTGGATAAGTTTGAGCAGCCCAGGCATGTCCATAAGCTGTGTTAAATAGGGGTATCAGAGGGGGGAAAAAAATAAGTCTCGTTAACAGATGGACCAACTCCAGGCACGGAATTAACAATTTTTTTACTTTTGAACCCTTTTTTTATACATATCATACATATAACCTCAAACAAATAGGGTAATTGTCTTGACTTTAAATTACACATGTATATTTATACAAAAGTTTAAATTTAATATTTATAGTATCGAAGTTTATGGGAGGGGATTGAGTACGGATAAGGACAACACTTTGCGGAAAGAATGGTGGATCAATTTGGGAGCCACCATGAGTGTCACATTGACCATTACAATTGACAATGACACCCACTATCTTATTAACCAAGATTTGTGATTATTAATTAAATTAGTTCAAAATTCTCATCAAGGCAATCTTTTAGTGGAATTCCAATAATTTAATTAACCTCATTGTGCTTTGTTGATTAACGTGTTGCTTTTTTTTTTCTAGATATATTTTTGTATTGAAACAGTAACGAATATATATATTATATCATTCTCAACGGTCAAGAGATCTGTCCTCGAGGAGTGAGCTGAGCTTACAGTAACCTGTCTGGGTGAGTTACCAGCAGCAAGGTATCACCAGATCCAGACAACAATACAGCATAGCTCAAGACTCTCTGATACTTAAGTCAGCTCGAGTGATTGAGATTATATAGATAATACAGAAAACGAGTCTGCCTAATGTGTTGTAATGTTTGAAATACCTGGCAATTTATAGGAGAGCAAAGAGGTTGCGTCTTGTACGTATCATATCACCTGTACGTAGGGTTGTGTCTTGCAGCTTTGTCAGTGCATTAATCATGAGTTATACAAGAGGGCCAAGTTGCTTGGTGGGGTCGCTGTCAAGGCCAGACCACTTGTCCTGACGTCAGGTCGGGATACTATACTTGTGCAGACTCGTTACACCTCGAGGTCCCGAGGTGCCCTGGGAGGACTGCCCGAGGTGTATCTTGGGTGCCACAGAGTGTCTGTTTAGGTGTATACTGGCCGAGGAGTGTTTAGATCTTTATCCCGAGATGACGTGCTCAGTCAATGAAATTCTCCCGAGGATCGAGGTGATCAGGTGGAGCCAAGATAGAAGGTTACCAGTGACGTTCTAAGAGGAGCTCTTTTCTCGGGTCCCGATGTGGAAATTATTAATAGTATCAAAATTTATAACCCTATTTGTTATGTAGAAGTTAATTTAGTTGTGATCGTCAATGAATTATAATATTGCTAGATGAAAATGTAATGTTTGATAAGGTTATGGTTAAACATAGTCGAATATTATCAAAGAGAGATTCGGAAAATATTTAAAGCAGTGGATTTGGACCAAGTGAAAGCGAAAAAAAAAGTAATAAAATAAAGAGCAAAAGCATGGATGGAAAGTCGGGCCACCCTCAAACATTAATGTTTACACGTGACAACCCTTTCATTAAACAAATTAAGTGGGGAATAAAAGGTCTCAAAATCAATGCCCACTCCAATTTATTCTTTTCTATTTCGAGTTTTCGAATTTTTGGTTACTTTTTCTTATTTTCTTCGTTATTATATTAATGAACAGTTTAGTTAGATAAAAAGGAAACAAAATTTATAGCTTTTTATTATACTTTGTTTTCGAACATTATAGGCCTCGATCTACAAATCATATTTCACTATTAAGTATATTTTTTTAATTTCGACGATTGAGTCATTTTTCAAATGTGAAAAAACTAAAAACTTTAAAATAAAATAAAACAATAAATATAGGTATATCTAAATAGAATTTGAGAATATTAATGATGATCAAATTCGTGAAGGATAAATATATAACATCAACCAAAAATAATTTTATCGTTAAATGAAATTAGTCTATAAATTTTGGAGCTATAGGAAAGCATTTGACTCGGCTTTTTCCCCACCACCGTAAGCATAAAGGTTTTTTCGACTTCCTTCAAATTTCAAGTTGACCTTCAAATTGACCTTGCCCAGTTGCAGCACAATGAGTTTGTCAACCCCATTAAACTTCATTGGGGATGAGATTGAAAAGAGACTATTTTAGCCCAAAAGATCTCGTAAAATATTTAGGAATATAATAATTAAGATGTGACAATATTCATGTAGCTAAATTATCTCAGGCGACGAGCAACCATCACGTCGAGAGCTCGGGACATCGAGATTTCTGATGAACGGGAGTTGGTCCTTCGGGATGCCTGTAGCCACATATCACGAGTCAGAGAGCGCCAGAAGTGTGTCCGACGAAACCCCTCCGATGCTTAAGTCAGACAGGATGCGAGAGGAAAATAGAGCAAGGAGAATATGTGTGCTGGGTGCAAACGAATGCGTGAAGGTATGTGTCACTGAATGAATGAATGAGACGTACCTGGTATTTATAGAGGGGCTAGGCGGTGGAGATGAGCATATCTTGACGAATATTCGCCTAACTCGAGTATCACGGGCGAGATACTCTCCGCGATCCTCGATGATCTTGTCGTTCAAATAAGAAAAGACGTATTCGAGTGAGATTCTCGCTCAAATAAGGAAAGACGTATCCGGGTTGGATTCTGGTAGATACGTCACTTTCCTCGGGAAACACTCTCAATCTCAGCACGAGTTCTCAGACGACTTCCCGATCTGAGCGGCATAGGTCGGGATCTGACACGTGCTGCTCGATCCTCGGGTCCCGATGTGGTAATGAGGGCATCAAATATGATACTTTATACTGAAAAATATGACATTTGAGTTCTCTTGAAAACTTTCTAATAATATATTTTTAAAATAAGATAATGAGAGCTTTTATAAGAAGCAAATTTTGAAATGGTGATTTATATTTTAAGTTATGTGTTGTAAATAATTATAAATCACCATATCCCAAGTTAATTAATCTTGATCCAAAGAGCACATTAGCATGATGTACTAGTCCAATTCAAATAAAAGATATTCATGAGAGCTGTTCCGTTGCGATCTGAGCTGTTCTGTGATCTGAGTTGTCATGCGATCTGAGCTGTTCTATTACGATCTGAGTTGTGCGACGTGACTTGTTATGTGATTTGAGCTGTTCTGTGATCCGAGCTGTTTGTTACGATCTGAGCTGTTCTGCGTGATCTGATTTGAGTTGCGCGATATGTGCAAAGTTGATATGTACTGTGATGATCCGTGCTATTTTGATCTGGAGAACTGATCTGTGCAGAGCTGATATGTGCAGAACTATCTATGACCAGCCGATTCCTGCGCAATCACATAAAGTGTTAGAACCATAACAACATGTTTTGTGTTAGTCAAAATTAAAATCTGATCTATTTCCAAATTCAACAACATACAAGATTCACGCGTAACTGCACATCATTAATATATAGTCAGTAGGCACTAAAATATATACCAATTATTAGACAAATTTTGAACGTGTGTACGACTAAGTTATTGTATTCTTAATGTTGAATACACGAATTGTAATTAAGTAAATGATATTGGTTTATGCAGTCCTCAAATACAATACGGGGTGGGGCCTATTTTGTCATTATCATCCCCTTCTTCGAATAAATCGGGGATCCTCGTCCTCATCTCTGTGCGGGGACGGGGATCCCTACCCCTACCTCTAATATTATATTATATTATATTACATATATATGTATATTATTTATTATTCTATATTATTATTACATGCATATTTCTAATATATCGAATAAAACAACTCCGGATTTATTTGTGAATACAATATTTGGAGTCTTTCGCCTTTTATGTTTTAATACAAGATAATCCTTGATCATCCCAGTTCAAAATAAAAAAACATAAGTTAATATTAATAAATGATCGTGTCAGTTAGGATAAAATGCGGACTGCAACTTTGTTTCCTTCTAGCTATCAGTCAAGATGCAACTTCAATATATGTGGTAGCACAGAGTGCATCTATTGTGTATATAAGGGTCGGTGGCTCATGCATTTGGGAAAGTGCACGTCTAATTACTGCTGATGTCTATCAAAGATCGGTCTTACCAATTCCCTACTACCGATGATATCTTCAACAGAGATAGTATTACCCGTTAAGATTTGACGTCACACTTTTACGTCCACGTAACCAATGAGGCTACCTCTAAAATTATTATAAATTGTTGTACACATCTACGTACCCTTTGCACTAAAAGTGAAACCTCCTTTTAAAAGTATTTTGCCAGATAAAATACTCTTCGAATATGAAAGACATTACTTCATGAGAAATATTGTAAGATCAAATTAATGATTCATTTCCGAGAAGTCAAACGGAAAATCCTTTTGGTTTGACGTAAAACAAATAATATATATATATCAAAATCTTACAAGGTGTTCTGTGATGTGAATTCCAAGAGGCTCTTTGACCATACCCAATAATCGACCATCATCATTCGCGCGCGCGTGTATATATATATAGATATAAAATAAGGTGGATGCACCGTAATTCCGTAAACCGTAAGATATACACGATTATCCCCATATCATAATTATATATATAATTATCGTATATTATAATTTAAAATCATTATAATTAAATACAATTAATTCTTATATAAAATTATATTTAACATTGCTGAATTAATGGAATCTGTTTTCTAACTACGTGTATGATTTCTAAATTGTATTTATAACTCCTAAATAATTAGGAATGTCTACTGGGATCCATGAACTCATAATCCGAAACTCCAATAATTTATTTAACTAATTAATTACATCATTACTCCACCAAAAATATGAAATTTCATTCTTCTTCGTTATTAAATTTCTTAATTTAAAAAAAAACAGTCAATTGATTTAATCGTTATATATGGATACTTATATAAACAATTCATGATTGAAACTATGAATTTTTTGGTCAGCTCTTCAATAAGTTCTTATCCTCATTATCATTAATTAATTAGTGAGTTGTACATTTCCAAGAGAGCCATAATTTTATATGTAATCTATAAATTTTTTGTTATTTAAAAGCAGTACAAATACTAATGCTCCAAGAGTGTCGTTTTAAAACTTTATATTTAGTGGCTTTCTCTTGAAGGTGACGAATATTCAAGGGTCAGGTGATACGGTTGATGATGGAATCAAACCTCCACAACTTGCAATAATCGAATCATGCTTAGTTTTATGTTCATCAAAATTTTCACATAAAGGAATCGATCGGACCTAATAGATTTTTTTAATGTTTATTTTGTTTGGCTGCAGAGTTAGGTATTGATCTTTATGTTTGGATTTGGAACAAAACAGCCAAAAATCAAATCCAAATAATCAATATTTGTTAAAAAAATCTGATTCATTTTTTTAAACAAATAACCCGGCCGCCCCCGAAAGAATCAGTTAAATTGATTCAATCGATTACCTCGGATTCATTGAGACCAATGAATGTTATATATATAGGAAAAAAAAATGTTATTTTTCATCGTTATGTATCCTATAATTGAAAGTTGGGATCCTATACTAACTTTAGTTGGTAGGGTGAAACCTAATTAAAATTACAATTATTGCCTCGGTACATGAATTCATTGATTTCTTCGTAATATTACATTTCTATTTATGTCTATAATTTTAAATTCAATAGTATCTTAATATACATTTTTTAAAAATTTCAGCTTAAGGAAAAACACTAATTTGGAAATAAAAAATTTCATATCTAGATGATCATTCCAAATACATACACACGACACTAGCATGTATGAAAAGAACAATTTTTATAACACAAAAAACTCATGTGACATAGTATCGTCGGTCGTGTCTTGAGACGGATCTCCGACCAGCCCTCATGATAAATATAAAACTCAGCATCGTTTGTATTGGGATAGTTAGGATATGCTTAATGATTTAATGTGATTATAAAAAATTTAGTTGGATAGAGAATAATATTTAACAAGAGCAATATGTTTGGTTTGATTGATTAGATTTGAGATAGAATGTTAACTATATCTTTAACCTTTGTAAAAGCTAATAAATATAATAAAAAGAAGAAGATGAGAGATATTTTAAAATTTTATATTAATGATCTAATTAGATGAGATAAATAATTAAATATCTGATTGATACGAATAAATATGTAATGATTTGATTGATACGAAATAAATAATATTCCAAACGAACATGAGATATGATAAGATTATGCGATATGAAGTATATCTTTTTTATCACGCTCTAGATTTCCGGTCTTTATATTTTAAATATAAATGTTATCTAGCAAAATTCTTGGCTACCACTTGCGCTGTTTTCCTAAAATTTTAATGCCATAACAATGGACAGAGTACGTTTAGTACTACAAGTCCCCACAACCTAGTAAAGTGCCAAAAGCTAGCAACCACCAATATATATCTGTATATATATATATACCGAACCTACCATGTACTTATGTACAAGAATCGGCCATACTCAGCTCACAATGTGAGATTATTCCCTTTGTTCTTCTTCCAGTTCTCCATAACTTTTGAATAAAAAAAAAAATGGAGAATATCATGCAAGATAACAAGAAGATGAAGGTGAAGAAAGGGTGGCTTGCAGTTAGGGTAGGGTTAGAAGATGAAGAATTCCAAAGGGTTACAATTCCTATATCTTATCTCTATCATCCGTTGTTCACACGACTTCTCGAAAAAGCTCACGATACCTACGGCTACGACGCCTCCGGGCCACTCAAGCTCCCGTGCTCCGTCGATGATTTCCACCATCTCCGGTGGCGTATCGAGAAGGAAAGCCGTAATAGTCAAAGAGATTTCCACCACCATCACCACCACGGCGGCGGCTATTTCCAGGGTGCTTTATCGTTTCATTCTTGTTAGGGCATGAGTACTGTAAAGAATTTTAGGCTGCTTCTTTTTTTTCTTCTTCTCTCTTTTAGATATGCGGTGGCATGACATATTAATTTTTCAGTTATCGATTTCCTTTTCTTTTGTTTAGGTTGGGATCATCTGTATGTGAGTTTTAATTTGTAAACCCTAGTAGTGAAATATGTCGATTATTAAAAAGAAATGGTATTCAAATTATTGATGATGTTTCCTGTGGACATGATTTGTGGGCAAAACTTTAGGTTGTGTGATGAAGAATCTGTTTCTAGAATCAAAAGGTTCGCTTTGATTAAATCAATCTATGAAAATTTAGACTGAAAGTTATTTTTCAACGGAGCTACTTCCACTCGAGTTCCCTTTACGAAAAAGATGTTAATAAAACAAAAAAAAAAATCATACTGCTTGTATTATCGAGCGTTTACCGTTTTATCAAAAACTATATCCAGCATTAACAATACAAATCCAAATTTTTAAACCGTATAGCAACTCAAACGTCACGGTTTGATTGTTCTACCTAGCGAGCGCAATTATTACTATATTTCAGCGCACGCAGCTTTATTTCCAAGATAAAATCATGAAAAAGTTAAGTGAGGCTGAGACTGTGTTGCGTGCAGGAAGAGTGGAGAAACATGTTCGCGCCACCGGTATATTATTTTTAGATAAAGTATTGGATTTTTTTTTTTAAACCAAGATATTGTAAATTAATCATGCTGTACTTGACTGTTGATTGTTTGTCATCGTAATTAACAAATAAGACATTTTTTGCACCCCACGTACCGGCCAGGTATTGTTGTGACATCCATTTGCTAAGAAGTTTCACAAATTCTAAAATATTAAATATCGTGAATTCCCCCGATTTAGCAATTGGGTTCTAAATTCTCTGATAAAATCATATTTTCTCTTGCAAAAGTGGATCAAATAATTTGTATATATTGAAGGACTGAAACTAGGACGAGTTTGAACAATTGTGTGGCAAAAAGGAGAATTTATCAGAAAATAAAAGGAACACGATGAGTGATTCCTTCCTGCCAAGCCCAATGGGCCTTCTTATGGCCCATGTACAGGTTGAAAAATGGGGGCCGGCCTTGGGGAGATCACAGAATTCATAAATATAATAACGATGAGCTCAGCTTAGTCAGCAGTGCTTAGTTAATTACTATTTCGTGTGAGTATGTGAGATAGTTTATTCTTTTAAAATTAAATTCATTAATGGGAACCTTTTATATAGGTCAGATCCATATATATGTATAAATCCTAGGGATATACACGAATAGTTAGTGGTCCGGAGGAGAAAACCCATATAACGGACTAATTCCTTTATTACGTGATATGAGAGGAATTCATATTTATGTAATTTTTTTAATTTTTATTAAAAAATTAGTTTTAATAATAAATTTGATAACGTTCATTAGTACAAAACCCTCAAAACGAAATTGTTAAAATGATGAGAGAAAGGTGTACCGTATCTTTAAATGTGTTTAACCAATGGATTATTCAAAATAAGCAAACTAAACTGAATACCGTATCTTTAAAATGTGTTTAAATTAAACATTATACTTAATTTTGGAGGTTCAGTTCATGTTTCCAGATCTAGGAAATTTTAATATTATTAAAAAACCAAATAAAACAGTCTGAAAATCGGTTAGGATTTCGGGATGACCCGGTTTAAAAAAATCGAGTCACTTATAAACAAACAAGATTCAATCTCTAAAACGCCTTAAATTTTTAGAACATCGTTCAATTCCAAGAGCTCAAACCAAACCGGCAAACCAACAGCCATGGTTACGCTACGTTGCACTCGTTCAAGCCAATAATCAAAATTCTGAAGTCTAACTCCTTCGAGTTTGAACAATCTAATCAACTATCAGAATCACGAAACTTCAAATTCATGAACCTTAGCTGGATTTTACCGCAAATCTAACTAATGACGATTTCGAGAACTTATTTTTCCGTGAACAAACTTGCACGGCATCCAAATTTGAAGAACAATAAAGCAAAATTAGCATTCTCATCGTGTTTCAGAAGGTGGGTTTCCGCTGAAAGTCGCCAACTTGATGAGATTGCTAAACAATTGAGCAAAGGGAAATGTTTTGCTGCTCTGTGGGGTAACGGGGATTACGGCAGACTGGGGTTTGGGAACTTGCAGTCTGAGTGGAGGCCTAAGCCTATTCTTGCATCAGCTTTCGATGGTCAGAGTCTGAGAGAGGTAGCCTGTGGCGGTGCTCACACTCTCTTCCTCACAGGTTAATCGCAAATCATTTAATTTTTTAGTTTATCTTTTCTACGTCGAGAATGGTGTTAGAGAAAGTAATGAATGTGTTCTTGTTCATAACAAGTTAGATGTTGATATTGGATTCGCTTAAAGCATGATAAATAAGCCTTTCTGTTTTGTAAAATTTTCAGCATGTGAATTTGCTTCACGAATTACTAAATTTTGCGTAGGACTGTAGCTTAATAATCCTGCTTCGACAGAAAATGGGGATGTGTATGCTACCGGACTCAATGACTTTGGACAGCTTGGAGTTTCAGATTTGAACAGTTACACATCTGTATGCTATCTCAGCCCTGACGCAATTGTTGAATTTGGAGTCTTATCTGTCCATGATGCACTGCACTTTTCTGTTTTGCGCCTTGAGAGTCATTTCCAGCGCTTTGTTCAGTTCGTATTTAATCGGGTCAATTTTCCACTACATATAACAAGCATTGTCCTTGCTTAAATAGTTAGCAGCTAAGTGCTTTGCACTTAAATCAGACTTTAGCCTCAAATTGTTGCAAGTTTGTCCCTGCTCCCTATCCTAGCAATTTTATGAAAGATAAAGGCTTCGAGTTAGTTTTGCTGATTGTCAATTGTGAAAGCGGACATTTGTCCAGTGCATGTATGGATACTTACCTGAGGATACATATGAACCCACAGGGAGATTTTGATAGAGATTCCAGGCAGGGACAAACAACTAGATTGGTTAATTAGTTGAGTGAATTACAGCATAGTGGAAAGGTATGTCTCAAAGACTTACTGATAAGAATCTCATTTTAATTTAAATGCGATTTTAGGAACGGTGAATTAGGACTTACTCAATCACATATAGGCTGGATCTAATTTCTAAATTTTGTGCCAATCAAAGGTTCCGAGCAATCTAAATCAATAAAAACTTTGTTGATGACAATGGTTTTTTTGCGGAACTTAACAAAGTTCAGGAATACAACCAAGGGAATATAATTCAAAACAGGGTTTGCTATCCTTGATCTGCTACTTGAAAAATTGAGGTGTCAGGCATAAGGCCTTGAGAGTTTATTGCTAATGGGAGAGGAAAAAGTAAGAGGGAGGGATCAACTGATCGAGTTTAACTGTGAAGTAACAACATAGAGTAATTGAAGCTTCAACCTTTTCAAGAGGTCCAGAATCATTCAATATTCCTTTTCTAATGATGTTTGTTCTGGATTTTGCACTATCTCACATCTTTCTCATGTCTGGTGTCTTTTTGAAATACTATGTGAGCCATTGCCTTGGTGGAAAAGAGGTGCAATACAGATTGTTATTTGATGGCTTAATTTTTTAAATCCAGAAGTATTTCTGGTCATGATTTTTAATCTTGTTGCTTTCTTTTATTGCAGAGTTGTTTCTTATGTTATTTTGATTCGTGTGAGAAATCGATTTTTGTTATTAAATAGTATTGTACTTATAATTGGTTTACTATATTATTGTAGAAGCCTCTCAGAGTTTCTGGAATTCCTAGCAGGGTTATTAGAATTTCTGCTGGTTACCATCATTCAGCTGCCATTACGGGTATCATATCAACCGCGTTTGAGGATTGTTTTTCTTGATCTTTATGTCTTCCTTTCTTCTTTCATTGTACGAATACGACTTTAGTGTTTCCCTTAAATTATACTCAAGCAGGTCTTTTTCTTTAATGTGAAATGTCAAGTGCGCTAAGCAAGCCTCATCTTTCTGAAGTTGTACACACCAATTTATTTCCTTATTTTCTGCTTGAAATGACATTCTAATAGCTTTTCTATTCAGCTATATGTTCTCAGGTTTCAACTTGCATGTTGGGTTTTGTTTCATGAAAGTCTGTTTCCCCTTTGCAGTGGACGGAGAACTCTATATATGGGGAAAGAATGCAAATGGACAGCTCGGTCTTGGAAAAAGTAATTGGTTGAGCCTGTATTAGTCTTATCCTCTCTTTAGTGATTTCCTTGTTGCTACCGTATATTTATTTTCATTTTGGATTCACTCTATGGGTGATCCAAGCAAATAACCGATCTGATTTATCGCATCCAATAATAAGAGGATGGCATTATCATGTCACGTTATAATATTATAACATATTTGCTATTAGTTAAAGAACATCTTTGTTTGGGACTGCATCATTTTATTTCTCTATCATTTGAGACTGGTGCTGATCTATGATATGATCTGCCACGTGTTGCTGTCTGCAGAGGCGGAGAAGATAATTCCTGTCCCTGTCAAACTACATTGCCTGGATGGAGTCACCATTAAAATGGCATCTTTAGGCTTTGAGCACTCAATTGCTGTTACAGGTCTGAAATATGTATCTGGAAGCACATTTCTTTTTGGGGACTTGATTATTTGACTAACATTATTTTCCCAATGTTATGCCTTGCTCTCATTGCTTATTTATTTTTTGGTCATTTCTTTTTATCTGTATGCCAGATAAAGGTGAGGCCTTGAGTTGGGGTGATGGACAGTCCGGGAAACTTGGTCATGGACATGAATTAAGCATTTTGGGATTTCAAAAAAGCAGCAGGTTTCTTTTCGTTTCCTTCTTTACCTCCGCTATTAATTTTGCTATTTGGTTTTTGGTTTTTGGTCACTGCTTATAATTTGAAGTCATTCCTCCAGAGAAAGTTAAATATGTATGTAGGGCCTTGTTCTTTACTTTTAGCTCAACTGGAAATCCTGTCTATATCTTTTTACCAAATTATATTAATGAAAGGGATGCTTCTTTATTGATATATTTTCAGATCTTGATTGTCAACTATGTCGTCGTTGAGTATTTTTGTTTTGTCATAGCATAGCGTAAATAACATAGCACATAGCATAAGCTATTCGTGCACATCAATATTTAAGTAAATATAGAAATATACTTATTAAGCATGCACTTGAGATAATTAGCCATAAACAACCTCTATTTAGAAAGTGTTACCACTAAAACAATATAACCTAAAAATAGACGGTTATGACCTTTTTGTAGAAGTGCAAGAAATAGCAGCCTTCATTCTACTTGAAGATCTAATGCAGCGTTGGCACAGACAAATTTGGCTAATGCATCAAAAAATGAGACTATTCCTCAAGGCATTCTGCAGATTTTTAATGGTCACACCATTTTTTTGTAGACTTAGAGTGGTTATCAGATTCAGGGTGGCAGTGGATGTTTTAGTTTTTGGCTTAAACCTCCCAATTTATGGGTCTTCAATGTCTGGCCCGAATAACTTATGCTATGTAAAAAGTAGCAATCTCGTGTGCGCAATTCATGCAATATGCTAAGGAGAGAGCTCTATGTAGAGCTGTCTCTCTAAAATGCGCTATAGCGCGCTATTTAGAACACTGTTATGTAATGTGAATAATAAATTAATAAACACAATTTATTTTGTGTTTATATATCTCTTATTTCATTTTACAGTATACACCTGTGTGGCCGTCATGAGCCTTGTATTGATGTTTTTTCGTATATTCCTTTAAATGCAGTGAGTATACACCACGACTAATTAAAGAACTTGAGGGAGTCAAGGTATTGCTTTGTCCTACTTGTTTCATCATCGTTCTTGAGTGAATATTTTGTCTACATGTTCTAACATAGTCTTGGTTCCACAATATAGGTTAAATATGTTTCTGCCGGAATGCTACACTCTGCTTGTGTTTGTGGTATATAGATAATGTTTCATGTTTGATATATATTTTTTAAAAATTTGGATTTTATTATCATGTGCTTTAGCTTGGCAATTGTTTGAATTTCACAGAAAATGGCTCTTTGTATTTCTTTGGTGAAAGGGAGTTGGGAAAATGGGTAAGCTGTGAATTCGTTAATGCTAACCATCTCTCATGTATCGTCATTTCATGCAAACCATTCTTGCTATGTTCTTTTAATTTCATCAGTGTTGATTTTTTGCCTAAATTTTAGGGCTTCGGCAAAGCAAATAGTGCAACTAAACCATCTACAATAAGCTCTTTGCCACTCTCAGACGAAGTTGCATGTGGTGGTTATCACACCTGTGCCATTTCAAGTAATGTTTGTCGATATATCTCTTAAGAAAACATAATGAGAACCATCCTCCTAATGCTATAAACAGTTTCGTTTTTCTCAATTTCCAGTCATAAACTCAATATGTGTAAAGCGTCAATTTTTAAATGTGCTGTGTACTTTGTATGGAAAAGATACTGCTTGGATTTATTGGCATATACGTAATAGACATGTCATTGAACCTCTGGCCCATTTCCCTGGAAGTTTAAATTTTTAGTATGTTTTGTGACATAGATGGTGGAGATCTGTATACATGGGGCTCCAATGAAAATGGCTGCCTCGGCATCGGGTACAATCAGTGTTATTTAGTATTGAACCGAGTTTATGAAAAGTTTTTAGTTTTCATTATCGTAAAAATTATCTCGGTGATTTGGGTCATACATTACGTATCAGCTGCACAGACGTGATTTTTTCACCTGAAAGAGTCCAAGGTCCATTTGTAAAGCAGCCTGCTACTCAGGTTGGTTGTATCGACTCTTTTGGAGATTTATTTGACTACTGTCAAATTTAAAATAGTAGATTGTAGTGGGGGAGGGATTTCAATTATAATACAGTATTAGCTTGATGATGAGATAAAAATCAACATCACCAGATGTAAGTTATAGGACTCATTGTCGATCCAAAAATTTACACTGTGCCTCTGAAGTTGGGCTTTAACGTATAATGCTTACTATGGGGAACTTGAATTCTTAGCATTCAAATTTCTGGTAACAGGTATCTTGTGGTTGGAAACATACAGCAGCCATTTCTGGTAAACATCTTCTTAGCTGAAGATTCTGATCAACCATTTGTATAATTCTATTATAGTACGATGTGTATCTTATAGAAGATTTATGTTGTCACCTACCACTTTTTTGTTGTATGTCTCTATTCCAACATAACTCTGGGTGACACACAGGAGGCAATATTTACACCTGGGGTTGGGGAGGTTCAAATGGAACATTTAAAGAAGATGGACACTCTCCTGGTGGACAATTGGTTAGCTTAAACTTAATCTTATGTTATATGTAGGTCGTATTCATTTAGTATGTTAAATGTGTGATATTGAATTTGTTGAGTGATCTTAAACATTCGAAGTATCTTGATCAAAATTCTGAAGCACAGTGTGGTCATCCCAAGTGAGGTGCTAATTTATCATTTGGCCAGTGAAGGAAGAGTTAACGTTCAATGTCATAAGAAATGCCACATACTTGTACAACTGAAGTAGATATGACAGCTGCTAGTATAATCCATCACGTATAATATCGCATAGAGGAATCCATTTTCCCGGGGCATGTTCTTTTCCAGAAGCCAATCAATTCTTCCCTGGTGCCGTAAAGGTTATCAGATTAAGTGACCACCTTTTGTTTTGACACTGTATTGTCTTGTTTTCTGGAAACTGGCCCCTGCCATAGCTTCTCCACTTCAATCGACTATGGGAGGCCACCTGGTCTTAGCCTTCTTTCCCCATTAAAACTTCGATTATTGTGTAATTTATTACTACTACTAATGTCATTCTTTTGATTTCATTTCTGCATTCTGTGTCCGCAACTGAATCACATGGTGTGCATATATAGGGCCATGGTGACGACGTTGACTACATTGAGCCTACTCCGCTCGACTTCTACAAGAACGTTAAAGCAGTACAAGTTTCTTGTGGATTTAATCATACCGCTGCATTATTTGAATACAAATCTGTGTAGAGATCAATGCAGAAACTATGTGTGGTGCTGTTTCTCTCAAGCCAACAACAAATACATCAAGAGCAAGAGACACTTGCGGAACTATTGGTTGGTTCTTTATGGTTGAAGGGAATCTGCAGAAGTAAATGAGACATGTGGTATCGATTCGATATCGCGCATATATATTAGTAAATAAGAAATATCACTTCCTTTGGTGTAAATCATTTGTTTTCTTGCTTTTGTATACGAGGTTCCAAATGTAATCCATACATGTCACATTTACTTTGAGACAATGAAAATTTGTTTTCAAGCATGCCTACCTCACAAAAAAAAAAAAAAAAAATGTGCATATCCACCATCTAAAAAGGAATATATTATTTAATTACTTCAAATCAAATTAGTCGTATCCATCGAACCGATCTAGTTTCTAAAAACGGTACCAAATAGGTTCGATCAGATAATAAACTAATATTAATGTAATATAATATAATATATTTAAATTTTTAAAAAGTACTAAAAAATAATATTTGTACCAACATTTTGAATGATAAAATCGTTAATTTTTTCTATTCATATATTCGAATAAAACATAATAAAAATGAAATTTAAATGAGGAGTTGGACCACCTAACAGATTTATTTGTGTTTCTATTTGTGCAGAAACACACGTAATGGAGTCTTTGTTTGTTTCCTTACAATGTTTCAAATATTTGTCTGTGATGATGATAATATGATTATTATTATTATTGCTATTATTTATTACTCTCACATGATTTGGTACCCCTAGGGCTTTATATCTCATGGGAGTCAACGCCCAATAGTCACCTGACACGTAGCCTGTGATCTTGTCCCTCTCGCTTCACCACGGTCAGGTTTCTTAATTGTCATCACGTGCTTCGCTCTGCCACCGTACGATATCAAGAGATGATCTCAGACGTCCATCTGCTCACAAACAGATTTTTAATCTATATCATCCTTTTTCCTTTTCGTACGTGTCTTTGGCCTAGACTAGTAACATTATTGTAAAACTAACAACAGTGGAAAACAATATAAGAAGATATTAAGTTTAATATAATTATAATACGTTAAACTGAGATAAAAAAAAATAATCAGATAACTCTAATTAAAAAAATGAAAAAATTCAAACGAACAGAAAATTGGTAATATTACCCAACGAGTAAAGGAGCATGCCTTTTCAAGGCTCTGTAGTTTGACTCGCGTGCAGTGGGAAAGACCTGTCACTACATTAATGGCAATGCCATTAAATTCCACGTCATCATTTTATTTTAATAAATATATGTATTCTTAAAATTATTTTTTTTTTCTTCTCCTCGTTGGGCGGGCACCAAGTCACCGGTTCCCCATCCTCCGCTCCCGCTGACAGGGAGTGCGTCAGCCGTTGGATCACGCGGTTTCGACGGTCCTGATCACGACTTCCATAATCGCCGTCATTTTGCGAAACGTGTTTCGTGGAAGCCCACTGTTACTCTCACAGCTGCCCACAAATAACCACTCGGCTTTCCGAGTAATATTTATTTCGTATTATATAAATCTCAAGAAATTAATTAAATATACCACACAACCATCTAATTATATATATTATGGATTCTCCTAGTCTGATCTCACGTAACATGACAGGTAAGTTCACTGGAACGACTGTACAAGTCCAGTTAATTTTCTATAGTAACAGTAGACTGGATGATCACGATGATTTCAAGTTTTAACTACGCAATAATTTCCATATAAAAATCAATAATATATCATAACCAAGTCTTTCAAAATAGTAGTACTACAGGTCGGACTAATGACTAACTTCAAAACGATGAACGCATAAAAAAAAAAAAGGAAAGTGGGGAAATACTACAGGTGAAAGATAACCATGACAACCATCTCTTTGATGCATAATAGAAAATTCAAGAAAGCATTGATATTATAGAGAAAGGGAAACACATTGAATAGTGGTAGGGCATTTGACAGTACATGAGGAGTTGTAAAGTAGGTGTAGAAAGGAAGCTAAAAATAATAAGGCAATGATGAAAGAATCGCATTTATGAGATTAGAGGCTTCTGTCTCTCTGATACACATCAGTCCCCCCCCTCTGTTTCCTCGTGTAAAGCGCATTTTATATATATATACATATATATTGCCATCTATTTGTCTTGTTCTGTGTGTTTGACTGTGTATTCATTCATTGACAAAAATTCAAAAAGAAAGGAAGAAAATCAAGGGTAGCAATAAACAGGCTTGCCCAGTTGACTGGAAACAATAGCAGGTAATGCTGATGAGGGCTTTTGCAAGTCATAGATGGATAGATAGATAGATATATCATATAATATAGCCAGCCAGCCAGCTTGCATTGGAAATGAAAGCAATAAAGTTTAATCAGTTCGTTAGGTAATAACTTCGATGTTTTTACGGGAATTCTTCCAACCTTTTTAAGATCTCTCATGGAATCCAATCCCATGCATTTGCAGATATCAACATTTGAATCATAAGTGCAAATTAATTAGATTTTGATCGTCGAGTCAGTTCCCTGTTTTGAAGTATGTATTCGAGCCAAACATTCTTCGTGTACAGGAGGTCTTTCATTTATATTAACACCACAATGAAATTAAGCATCAGGTTTGATCCATAATCAACAAAGTCTTTGGCTCTTCTGTTCATCTGATGTGAACAGACGACATTAGAGCAATAGACTTGTTAGCATGAATTGAAGGCTCGTGCAAATTAAAATTCCTTGTCATTTATATTATCTGAAGCATATGATTTCATTTTTTCAAGATAAAATAAAATCAAAAGTGGACCTGTTTGCAATAGTTATGCTATGTGTATAGAAGAGTGGTTGCTGTGTACGGTACACTTGGAGTGACGCTCCTCTTCAACTTTAATACATCCTTTCATGATTCACCAAGTAAAGTACATAACTAGACTAACAAGATCTTATTTTTAATTAGAATTTATAAAATTATCCATAAACTAAGATTAAAATTTTAAAAAAAAAAACAAATTGGGTACCCGAATTACCAGTTCAGATAGGAATTTACTAACCAAACTACTAGAATTTCCTACACGATCAAACTTGAGTTGGTCCGGACATGTGTTACCTGACACTAGTGCCCATCCCTACATGTTCGATCGATTATCTAAATTTTAAAATAAAGTATATGTCCACGAAAATGCTAAGACACAGATGAAAAAATTGTTGGGTCATGTCACTATTGCTTAAATTAAGTTAGCATTTTGTTTCTACGTGATGTTTATAATTGATCATGACACACGTCACCTATTGAAACAACAAGAATATAAAAATATGAATATAGTAAAAAAAGTTTCCTATTTTTAACCGGTATAGAATGACATTATGTCAAACTTGTCCCCCCTCAAAACAAATAAAAGAAAATAAAAGACAAATAAACAAAAAACCCAAAATGTTCCCACCTCTTCAACTGATCTCTATCTATATATATAAAGAGATGGGTCGAAGGGTTTGATGTCAAAGATACGTGAGTGAGTGAGTGAGTAGAAGGTGTTGGGGGGAGTGTTGGCTGGCTCGAGGCATATATCCTTAGTTGATTCCGATGTTCGTTAGTTCATTCATTAATTCTCTGAAATGCTTCGGACCAGGCTTCATTCCCCTCAACACAAAGTTTCTTACATGCTAATGAAGATCATATACATATATACATATATATACATACATCAGGCTTGGGGGAGTCGGAATCTTCGCCGTGAGTTTTAAGGTTGAGTGGAACGTTGTCTGGCTCGAGGTCATGGAGGTGATTCATCAATCAAAACCCTAAATGATTCTCGGACCAGGCTTCATTCCCCCCAACCATCACTCGTCTCTATTCTCTTCTTCCATCTTCACACACA
The DNA here is from genome assembly GCA_001598015.1 of Dorcoceras hygrometricum. Classification (NCBI taxonomy): domain Eukaryota; kingdom Viridiplantae; phylum Streptophyta; class Magnoliopsida; order Lamiales; family Gesneriaceae; genus Dorcoceras; species Dorcoceras hygrometricum. Next base: position 70,393 of record KQ995246.1, read on the forward strand.
CACACACAGATGCACACCTTTGTGCGTGTTTCATCAGAAATACCTCACCCTTCATTTCCTATTCTTACGGAATTTCTTCTCAGTTGGTTTTAAATTGCCTTAATTACACGTATAATGTTTGTCCAATTTAGTTTCTTATCATTTCCGCTCGTATAAATAATTGTCGTATGTTTAAAGATGGATTTATTACCATTTTTGTTTGTATATCTTCTTTGGAGTGAGCAATGTTTTGGCTTCTGCTTGTTCCATACAGCACACACAGGTATTTTTTTTTTATTTTTTACTTAGCTTTAGTTATCCGAGCTTCATAAGTCTTTAGTTTATTATATTTGTATCAGAAAATTTACAAGTACACAAGACAAGATGTCAAGTTCGATTCTCGTATGAAACAAAAAAAAAAAAAAAAGTTAGGAGAAACTCTACAATAGATTATTAGAATTCTAGTCGTGCATTTTGCATGTTCAATTTTTAAGAAAGTTAATCCTTTTTTTTTATCACAGATTTAATTAGGTTGGATGATAATTGGGACATGATTAAAGATGAGGTGTTCATCTGCCACATTTATCATGAAAAGACATGAAAAAAAGGAAACACTAATTTAATGTTTTTATCAGTGAACTATTGTTTTCAACTGATACATTGGTGCAGTACACTACAAGAGACAGATCGATAGATTAGAGTAGATACATGTCAACTTCCATTGCAGCCTCCACAGCTAAGCCTTTTACCTCCCTACAGATACATCATAGATTTAATTCTTGGGATTGACATATTTTTTGTTACAGCGTTGATATTAAAATGCATGTGTATCTACCTATGGTTTTCTTTTATGGTAAATATTTTTACCAAATCTTGAAATATCATGTTTCACCAGTTTGGTTAAATTCACAGTAGCACACACAACTAAAATAAAAACAAGGGAGATCCATATATATTAAATGCAATAGATCATTATTGTCACAGAAGTGTCGACTGCAGGTCCTGCCCACAGCAATGGCAATTACCAGTGGTGTGAATGTGTATATATATATAGGTTATCTTCTTCCAAGACAAATGCTCTTGTGTATGCTAAATCTGTGCAAGTAAAATGACATTTCTTGCCTAGCAATGAAAAAGCTAGCTTCTATATAAAAGAAAATGACATCATGGGCTTTGGGATATGTTGCTGATTCCTCCACACCACCAAATTTAAATGTACCACATTTATGACACAAAATTCTAGGGAAATTTTTCTTTTTGGTGATGTATATTTATCTCATCTGTCTCAAATTTCAATTCTAGTTCTTTATATAATTTTTAATTTTTGATAATTAGTCTTTCTTAACTGAAATGCTGACATGACAATAAGTATGATGCATGTGAAATATGAGCACTGCATCACTGTCACATAATAAAAATTGCAAAGACCAAAATCACATAGAGCTAGAAAAGTAAAACTAAAACATGTATATATATATATGCACACACCAGAAAGATGAACTTCTAGGGTTCAGGAGAAACAAGAAATAGGGCTTAGATTGGATCTGTATTATTTGGTTTTTGCCAGTTGTAATCATGTCTCAATAATATGTACAGTGTAAAACAGTACAAGGTAAAATGTCTCCTTTCCAAAGATTACAACTGTGTTTTCAACTGCTTAAAAGCCACCCTAGCTACTTTCATTTTACAACCGGAAAAAAAAATATAAATAAAATGCATCATGTATATATCTTGACAATTCTGTGTTTGTTTTAGATATTTGAAAAAGATTAAGAAAATCTAATTAAACAAGCTACACAAAATTTTTCACGTCAATTTTATGTTCTGGTTTGGTTTAGGTTATTGATTCTAAACTAGCAATATAGTGTAAATTTAAATACATAATTCTATCATATCTTACGTTCGGCTGGAGTAATATCAAACAAAGTTTTAATTATTTAATCTTTCGTCAATCAAATCTTTAATATATAATTATAATACTATCCCTCGTCCTTTTATTATGTTTATTGATATTATAAAGGTTACAAATATTATAACATTTTATCCTAAATTTAATCGATCAAATCATTCTTATCATAACTGAGCCTTTCTCCGACTAAAACTTGATAAAATGTAAAAAGGCTCTCTTTGACTCTTTTAAAAAGGCTCCAATTTAAAAGGCTCTTTTACGCCTCTTGGTTTTCTAAAACTTGATGAAATGTAAAAGCTTCAAAGGCGAGACGATCTTTTCGGCAAAGTTCCCTGAGAGAGATTTTTATTTTGGATAATAAACAGATAAATTTGAATTTTTCTGTCAACGAAAATAGTACATTACACAGATTTTTTTTTTTTTTACCAAAACCCCTGTAACAAATTTACATTTCATCCCACTGAAAATTAAATGACAATTGTAGCCCCTGTCTTTTTAAAGCAATCGTCTGATTTACAGTGGATAGCCTAGTCGTTAGTAGAAGCTCTCACCTTGCATCCGCGAGACCAATTTTTGGTCTATTTTGATATATTATATATAAAAATTTCAAATCTTATATATAATATATAATACAGAACCTAATAGGCCAAAAAACCAATTAAACAGATCCAAAGAGAACTGAAATTTGGAGTTAGGTCAGTTTTCCAGTTTTAAACCGTTTAATGAATACCCTGGTTGTGTATTCAATAGATCCAAAGAGAACTGAAATTTGGAGTTAGGTCAGTTTTTCAGTTTTAAACCGTTTAATGAATACCCTGGTTGTGTATTCAATAGATCGTGTTAGTAAGAATAAAGCGTGCATCTTTTGTAAAGGTTCAAGAGTCTTGGGTAAGTTAGCCTATTAAAAACCTAACACCTATATAGGTTAGAGGTCCCTTGTACAAATCGATCTCTAAAAGAACAGAATGACTAGAAATCTATCTAATTTTGAAAAGGGAAAGTTGTGCATTTTCGTTTGGTGTAAAAACTTGTAAATTAAACAGCCATTAGTCGACAATGTAAGCTGCATCGATTCATTTGACTTTAGCACGGAATTATATCTGAAAGAAAAATCAGTAAATAAAACGAAGACAGAAAAAATTGAGTGTCACTGTATCAGCTGTATTAAACTGGAGGAGTTTATGAGTTGGGGAGTTTCTGAGTTGGTTATAAAACGGTTGGTAATTGGTGGGTCAACCAGATCAAGAAAGGGCCACCTATAAATACACAGCAGTTTGAAAATAAAGGGACGACTAAAACACTGAGATTGAATAACAGAAAGAGAACTCCCTGGCTTTCCTCCATCAGAGAAGCGAAATCAAAGTGTACAGCGGGAAGATTCAGGAGAGTTTGTATTTGTGTCTTGTACAGATTGAAACTGTTGTGAATCTTGATGCGTTGTTTGTACACAGATTTGGTATATTGAATTGAGTGGAGACTCCCGTGGATGTAGGTTTATTCATAACCGAACCACGTAAATTTCTGGTGTTGTTTTTCTGCTTTCTTGTGTATGTTGATTGTCTGTGATCATTGTGCATGTGAAATTGAACTGTACAACAAGTTATACAAGAGAGACGCTAGATTACAGGTTAATTCTTGATCAAGAAGATTGGTTGAATCGATCTTAATTTGACAGTAGAGATTACAATTGGTATCAGAGCTTCAATTCTTCTTGGCGATTCAAGAATGGCGACTAAGATTGAACTGGAGCGCTTCAATGGGAAATCAGATTTTGGGTTGTGGCGTAGAAGAATGTATGCGATTCTGGTACAGCAGAAAGTTTCTAGGGCTCTGGGAGGAGAAAAGAATCTGCCAGATTCACTCACAGCCGAAGAAAAATCTGATAAGATGGAATTGGCCTTCAGCTCTATCACGTTGCACTTTGATGATAAAGTTCTGAGAGAAGTTGCATCGGAAACAACAGCTGCAGGAATTTGGCTCAGACTTGAACATGTATATGACCAAAACTCTCCAGGATCGAATTTATCTGAAAGGGAAATTTTTTGGATACAAAATGAGTGAGCAGAAGACTGTTAGGGATAATCTTGATGAATTCAACAAACTGATTCTGGATCTTGAAACCATCGGGGTTAAACTTGAAGAGGAAGACAAGGCAATCATTCTGTTGAATTCACTCCCCAAGTCATATGCAACATTTGTGGAAACTCTGAAGTATTCTAGGGAGTCACTGTCATTGGATGATGTACAGAAAGCATTGAAATCAAAAGAATCTGATACACAAGTTGAGAAACCAGAATCTGCTGTTGGAGATAGTTTGAATATAACAAGAGGGCGTTCTGATAAGAGAGAGCCTAGACCCAAACATAAGAGCAGATCAAAATCCAGGAACCGTGTGTTTAAATGCTTTCACTGTCACAAACCTGGACGTGTAAGAAAGTATTGTCCCGAACGGAAGAAACAATCAGAAAAGTTTCAGGTACAAGCAGAAGCAGCCTTAGTCGATGATGGATATCAAAGTGGTGAGGTTCTGTGCATAGACAAAGCCAAGGATGAAAACAGCTGGATATTGGACAGTGGATGCACATTTCATTTGACTCCCAACAAGAGTTGGTTTGAATCCCTTGATGAACATGATGGTGGCCAAGTACTCCTAGGGAATAATAAGTCATGTCAGGTGAAGGGAGTAGGATCAGTTAGATTGAAAATGCATGATGGCATTGAGAGATTCTTCGAGAGGTGAGGTATGTACCTGAACTAAAGAGGAACTTGATCTCACTTGGTGCATTAGATCAAGCTGGTTATTGCTTCAAGGCTGAACATGGAAGATTAGCAATCTCAAAAGGAGCACTGGTAGTCATGAAAGGGATCAGAACAAGAGGTCTGTATGTACTGCTAGGGGATATAGTGGTGGGAACTTCAGCACTGCTTGAACAACAACAAAATGAAACAGTAAGGTTGCATCATCGGCTAGGGCATATCAGTGAGAGAGGGTTACTGGAACTCAATAAACAGGGACTGCTAGGTGAAATAAGACTTCAACCTCTGGATTTCTGTGTAGACTGCCTTAAGGGGAAGGCAACGCGTGTTTCATTCAGTAGAGGAAAACACACAAATAAGGTCCCTCTGGATATATTCATTCGGATCTGTGGGGGCCTGCTCAAGTAACATCTAATGGTGGTGCCAAGTATTTCATGTCTCTGATATATGATTGCTCGAGAAGTGTGTGGGTTTTTCCTTTGAAACAGAAGAGTGATGCGTTGAATAAATTCCAGGAATTGCACAAGTTTACAGAGAAACATACAGGGCTGAAAGTGAAGACCCTCAGAACAGACAATGGTTTAGAGTTTTGCTCCAGAGAATTTGATGAGTACTGTAAAGGTTCTGGAATAACTCGACATCTAACAGTACCTGGAACTCCCCAACAAAATGGGGTAGCCGAGAGAATGAACAGAACACTCCTGGAAAGAGTGAGATGCATGCTGTCACATTCTGGTTTATCTAAGAGTTTCTGGGCTAAGGCTGTAGTGACAGCAGCGTATATCATTAACAGGTGTCCTTCCACAGCTATTGAATTGAAGACACCCCTACACAAGTGGAATGGAGAGCCACAGACCTTGGACAACCTTAGAGTTTTTGGGTGTGAAGCATATGCGCATGTCTCAGCTCTTATATAGTAGTGACTGTTACAATGCAGATCGATTTGATCAGATTGTGAAGATTTACTTTAACGATGGACGTCTATCTTACACCATATTTAGAAGATTCGGGATTGTAATTTGAAAGTGCCGATATATGACATCATGCTCCACTCTTACGGTCAAATTTTTTTTGATCGAGGATCATCTCCTTTTGGGAACATCTAAAGTCAGTGCAATTCGTTAATGATCAATATAATCCCACTTCCAGAACTTATTCTCTCATAAAACAACTTATATTAATACCAATAAATAACACAAAAAATTCCAAGCTGAATATTTGACATTCGAAACAATGATTGTATTTCCTTAAATAGCTATTAGTTGCATATATGGAAAATTTTAATTTATATATCATAAATCATACCCAATGAATTTGTACTCGAAAAACAATTTAAGTTAATGTAAAATTATATATATTTGTATAGAATATTGAGTTTCGTCCATTTTGTCGTGGACACTTTATCATGATGAAACAAAGATATTTTAGGCCTCGGGATTGCTTAGTGCTTTCACTTTTGAAGCCTTTGAATAACAATCCACTTAACTTTATACATGTTTTAGAAATTTAGATGACCCCATTGCCATATCTAACATCCCCCACTTTTACTTTTGCAGAAACTGACAAAGAAAATGTTTATCATATTTAATACTAAAAAAATATTTAAAACATGTTATATATTTGATCATGTTTTTATTAATACAATTTCGTAGATAATGATGGAAACATGATACTTAGGAGAACTCGATGACAAGTGTAATAGTAACACTTCGAAACACGAACTCGTGGTTTATTAAGTTTTCCTTAAACTTCACAATATTGTACTTTCGAGTTTAGCATTATATAACGACGTTATTATTTGAGGGACTGGTGAGAAATAATATTTACATTGAAAATGGTGAAAGCTGAACTTATATATATATTCTCCTTTTTCATTCTTCATCCAAACATACAGTCTAATTTTTCATATTTAGTCTTTTCTTTTTACCAACTTATCCATATTTGATTTATCTATTTAATTATTTTATTTAATAAGGACAAGAAAGAAAATGTTTTGACCTATAAATTTAGATTTCCGCTATATTTCTTAACATATAAAAAAACAAATAAAACCTAAAGAAATGAGAATATAGATGGATCATTTCGAATTTCGAATTTCGGATTTCATGAGAATATAGATCGATAATTTCGAATTTCGAATTTCATTAAAATATCATGCAATTATATATCAAAAACTGTGATTCTCTGTCTCGAATTGTTTACGTCTTTAGTGGGAAATGGGGCATGTATTCAAAGTATGATAAGCCATCAAGTCTCGAAATTTAAAGCAACCAAAAGCATCTTCTCAGCTGTGCAGATTCAAACACAAAATGTTTTGACCGAAAATACAAAATTATAAAAGCTTTAAAAAATAATGAAAGCTATTGTGATATTGGAGAATGTATTTAACAAGTATTACATCGTCAACTGTACACCATCTTGACTAAAGGTTCTTCCTTCCAAACTGCAGAATTCATCCGTATACAGATGCGACGTGGGTCGCTCTCATTGTATGCTATGATGTTTTACACTCCATGCTTAAGCCTCGACTTCTGGAGTGATGTCGGAAAAACAAAAATCCATGACGGATCAAGTAAATTGAAAATCCGAAAAGATTGGCGAGTAAAAGAGAACTCTGTATGAATACATCACAAGCCAAAATTTAGTTTACCTTCATCAACCTTGATCTCTAGAAGTGCCCCAATGGGCCGGCGACAAATGGGGCACTTGTCTGATTGGAGTCTCAATTCTTTGGCGCAATCGCTGCACATACACTGCAAAGCAAGAACAAAGTGAGGTTTAATGTAAAAGTAGAGAATACATACTTTGAATGGAGAATCTAGAAACTCGTTCCGGCCAAGATTATACGATGTATCACAAAGTAAAGAGGGTAATTTTTTTCGCCTTGAAATTAAGTGAATCTGACACTGTTCAAAACAAATAGGTCACAGAAGAAAGCCCCCATCGTACCAAGATCACCCATGTCAACGTGATAATGCCATAATAATGGAGAAATAGATAATCAGACAGAGTCTCTTTGTCATTCTGCTAGGAAGCAATCACTTCAAAATTTTAAACTTTAGATACCACAAAATCAGAAAGACCATGAGATGGAAACTAAGGTGTTGATGTTCGACGAAGGGGAAACTAAACTACATCAGCTGGTTAATTTAACTGTTATTTCCTAAACATGAATCTATGGCTCAGTCATTCTTTACTCCTGTAACACATCCTGTTTTTTTTCTAACGAATTCTGGCAAGCATATGATAAAACATTATTTATAAGTCAATACCATTCTTAGCTGACGTGGAAATTATTATGTGAGAAAAATCAGAGGTTGAAGAGAAGAACAATGCACGAAAAAACAATATTGATTGGGCAGGTGTAGTTGTAAAGGTAGTTAACGAAGGCATTGTCACCCTCCAATAAATCAGTACACAAGTTGTGGACTTCTAAGGCAATAAAAGGGAGAGACTTTTAAGTTTTATGACAGAGAATGTTCATGTTCAACGTGACATTGTCGCAATGCTTCAATTAATTATTTAAAACAAAATAACTCATGCTCAAAAACTGTTTGGAGAAGCTTTTTTCACTTTCTTCACAGTCAAAAAGGTAAACTGAACAAAATGGAACATATAGAAAGCACTCAGTGTAGCAGGCAAATAACAGTAGATGTTAGCTTAGCTTCTTAAACAAAAACTAATATACAACAGTTGTATTTTAGGCTAACTTCTTAAACAAAATCTAATACATTATGATTCAGTTAGTCCAGGTAGAAGAAGTTGATTTTTTTGCACTGTCATAAATCCTCATTTGTAGTTCCATTTGCCTCAATCTCTCAATCAATTCTCCCTGTCCGTGTAGAGATATTTTAAAAATAAAATAATTATTGCACTGCAGTTGGTGCTTTTCATTAATCAATTCTCTGTCGTGCATTGAGAAATAAGAGTAAAAACATAAACTACACTGTGGTTGCCGCTTTTGATCTGACCAGTGATTCAGTGAAAACAGAAAAGGTTTGGGACTTACATTTGCCCCGCAGTAGCAACTTTCCATCGTCATGCCAACATCAACAAAAATGCTTAGCCTTCTAAATCAAAGTTTTTTATCAACAAAAAACAATAGGCTAATTAAGTATGCTCCTCTTGGACCTAGTAATTTCTATCCCCAGTAATTCAGCGAGTTCGACTACAATTTTAGCAACCCAACCCCATACCGTCCCCACCCGAATTCAATAAGATTTCTTAAGATTGTTTAGATAAACTATTATCTGTATGGTAAAGAAGATATTAGATGGTAGAGAAGATTTTAACGAATCCAGATAAAGTTTCTTTCTTCTTTTTTAGAATATGAAGTTGGCCTCAAGGAAATATCAACAAATCATACATTTTTTTTCTGGAGGTATGTATTTTAGCATAAATTTATTTGTCATTTAAGATTTTTATGTAACAGTACTTTTCCAGATTGATAACGTTTTTCAAAGATGTCTATTTACTTGAAAAATATAAAATTCCTATACATTAAAAACTTATTAGGATTCTATAGATCATCAGGGAGTGCTTGCTACCTCTAGTGAAAAATTATTCTGCACTATCTTTAAACAATCAGTTATATGTGTTTCTTTACCCCAAATGTTACTTAAATTAGTAAGTTTAATTCAAACTAGAAGCTGGTCTCATGCTAATCACGATTCTATGACAGTAATTATGATATTTTGGTAAATGAATGAAGCATTTTCTGAACATTCTTACCCCCAATATTTTTTGTCAATAAATAAAATTACTCATATACAGTTCATAATAGATCATCCAACCTTATCATCTGCAAACATTCCAACAAGGATAGTACTTTTTGTATTTTACTTAAAATTTAGTACTAGAATCACTTATTATCTAAACACTAAACATTAAAACATGTCAACTTTCCACCTTCTATTTTCAAACATTATCCATTTCTTATTTTTCCACTGTTCACAATCTATAAATTTAACAATTTCTCTAAAAGTAAAATATTTTGCAACCACGCACTAAGATTCTAATGATTTGTTCCTTTATGAAATTAGGCATCTCTACCTGCAGAAAGGCTTGTACTATCATCATTTGCATATCAACAAGACATCAAGAATATGCACTACCAAGCTCTCCAGTTTCAACATTACTGTAATAGTATCCTTTATCTCTGGACAAATATTTGACAAGGTTCGGATTCTTACCAGATGCCTACACGGCAAGACGGCTGTGTTCTTGTCTTCAGTCATGCAAATGACACATTCTTTTCCCAAGTCAATACCACTGATAGTTGTTTCATCCGAATTGCCAATTCCAAAAATCTCACGCAACTCGTAACGAACACCATCAATCCATAGAATTTGCCTCATCACTTTCACTTGGAAATTTCCATCATTCTTCTTTTCTAGCACAGCCTGAGAAATTTGTGCATGTCGAGATGCATTCATCAGTTCTAGATTTGAATGTTCATCGTCAGGCAAGATTGACCCATATGACTCTGCTAATATGACAAGTGGATAAACATCCTCTCCCGGAGAAGGTGTAGACAGGTCATCAGTATCGAAAAAGCCTAGGTCCAAACCCGTTCCTGCTGTCTGGGAAAATTTTTGGCCCAGTCCCTTCTGGAATGGAATTTTAGCAGGCTTGATCTCGGGATAAACAGGAGCGAGTGAACAGTTGGGGCCTTCCTTGGCGAAATAGAAGATAGTGATACTGCATTAGAAGAGCAAGGATACTGAGTAAAAGGAACTTCATCTATTAGAAATCTAGAAGGCATATGCTCGGACAAATGCAAAAAACCTTGTCGACACACAAGGGATACATAATTAAAAAGAGAATATCTTGAAAGCACCAAACCATGGAGGAGAAAATTGTTTGACAACAAAAGCCAGTATGCCACAAACCTCAACTGATTACACAACAGCACACTATCATCTGTCCACCAGGCTACAGTTAACAGTTGTATATAATGGTTCCTGAATTTTCTTGTTCCAAATTCTAACATTACAAACAGATTCAATATTTATTCAACTTAATATCAAAGCCACAAGAAAACCGCAAGCATTCAACAATGATAGGCAACAAAAGCCTACATACGACAAAATGTCTCATCAAGTGACTATGAAATCAGCACAAACAGAAAATACGAACAGAATAATAACATATATAGTTGAGAATCTTGAGATACCTTCCATCAACCAAAGCATCAAATGTGAAGGTAACCAAATGACAATATTCGTTCTGAACATCCAACTGAAGCCTTATGGTGTCCTTATGGACATTCACATCATTCTTAATCTTTTTGGCACTTTGATGATCCACGTAAGGGACAGGAGGAAGTGGCGGCGGTGGCAGCCGAGGGATATGTGCCGGCGATTGGCCCCACCCGTTGATCTGAGGTACATAATAAGGGCGGTAGTTCGGGTGATGACCAGAGGGTCTCGGGTAGTAATTTGAGAAGTTGTAACTGTAGTTGTTGTAGCTAAATGGGGGGAGAGGAGGCGGCGGAGGGGGCGGAGGGGGCGGAGGCGGGTACATGGGGTACGGATGTTGCTCCGTTGATGGTGGGAATGTAGGATGGGGCGCGTTGGCCGCGAAAGCATAGCTTGGCTGTTGGAAGGATTGAGCTGGCCGCGTCGTCGGTGGAGGTGGAGGCGGTGGCGGTGGCGGTGGAGCGATAGAAGTGAGGCGTGATGAGGACCGCGGTGGTGGTAGCGGTGGTGGAGCTGAGAGGTTGGTGGCGGTGGGCGAAGAAGGTTCAGATGAAGAGGAATGCGGAGAGGACGGTTGGTTGTGGTAGCGGCGATGCCTTTTACTCCAGCTTATGCCCATGTTCGGCGCCGGTGGCCACCTGTGGCCGGTGGTGGTGGTGGTGGCGGTGGCGGTGGTTGGGGGAAGCTTCTATGCTGTGTGATTCAAAAAGACGAATAACGAAGGAGCACGAAATTTCGGTTTGACAAAAGTAAAGTCCTAATTGTTTCTTACAAATGATTCAACAATTACGAGGCCTTTCCTTTGAAAATTATTACATGAAAACGTGTCGCTGTTTAATAAATATTGAAGTTTTCTTATTTTCGAGGAAGTAATTTATGATGTGGATAGTCTCATTTTTCAATTTGTTATTAACATTATTTAATCATAGTTTCAGTTTATATTAGTCACAAGATGGCCATATTATATCAAGACTCGTACTTATATTTTATATATCCACATGGCGCCGACTTATTGTTATTGTTTGTTTTTTTTTTTTCTCAGGTAGAAGCCACCTTAGGGTTGATGTGTCAATGAGGTACCTCCTTCAATACAAAACTATAAAGGAAATATATAAATTGTACAGAACTAGGATTTGGAGATACCTGAAGTTGAAAGGGTTGGAAAATAAAAAATTATATGGACCGAATTCAATTACTAAACTATAAAGAAATATATAACTTTTGCTTATATCCACTAAATGCCTAGGTTGAGAAAAATTCTATATTTTGATAACTCATAATATATCAGATGCATATCCATCATTAGCTTGATATGTGATTTTCAGGCCAGCTATATTCCAGCGCTTTGGAGGTATATCTTGGGCTTAATGATTTAATTATGTTAGGCCCAAAGATGTTAGGCCCAAAGATGAAAGCCCCGTGGACAAACTGAAGGATAGGAATCTCCGGAGCTTTCCTTGCCACTATCGATTCCTTTCCCTTTGTGAGTGGGGAAGGGGTTGATTCGATGGAGCTTTTGGAATTGGAATAATAAGTCCGACGGAATCACGTAATCTTGGTCATCTCCTCTATTCAATAAACGGGGAGTCGGTTTAAAAATTGTTCGCTCCACACCCACCTCCCAGCGTATACTTCAAAATGAATCGCATAAGGGTAGATTAGAAAATGTCCACCCATCGGTCCAGCAGAAAAAATACATTAATGGATTGACGATTTACCCATTTAGTGACTGAAAGAAAAAACAGTAAATAAAACAAGGCAGAAAAAACAAAGGCAGAGAATTGAGTGTCACGATATCAGCGTTATTAAACTGGAGGAGCCGTTGGGGAGTTGTTGGGGAGTTTCTGAGTTGGTTAATAAACCGGTTGGTAACTGGTGGGTCAAGTCACCTATAAATATACATCAGTTTGAAAATTAAAGAGATGGACCGAAATTGAGAGATTTGAAAAACAGAACAAGAGAACTCCCTGGTTTTCCTCCATCAGAGAAATCAAGCGAAGTGTACAGCGGGAAGATTCAGGGAAGTTTGTATTTGTGTCTTGTACATATTGAAACTTGTGAATCTTGATGCGTTGTTTGTACACTGTTGGTATATTGAATTGAGTGGAGACTCCCGTGGATGTAGGTTTATTCATAACCGAACCACGTAAACTTTCTGGTGTTGTTTACTGCTTTCTTGTGTATGTTGATTGTCTGTGAGCATTGTGAATGCAATATTGAACACTGTGATAGATTTACAGTGAAGTGATAGATTACAGTGTGATTCTTGATCAAGAAGAAGAGGAAAGAATCGATCTTAATTTTGACAGTAACAATTACAATTGGTATCAGAGCATCAATTCTTCTTGGCGATTCAAGAATGGCGACTAAGATTGAACTGGAGCGCTTCAATGGGAAATCAGATTTTGGGTTGTGGCGTAGAAGAATGTATGCGATTCTGGTACAGCAGAAAGTTGCTAGGGCTCTCGGAGGAGAAAAGAATCTGCCAGATTCACTCACAGCCGAAGAAAAATCTGATAAGATGGAATTGGCCTTCAGCTCTATCACGTTGCACTTGGATGATAAAGTTCTGAGAGAAGTTGCATCGGAAACAACTGCTGCAGGAATTTGGCTCAGACTTGAACAACTGTATATGACCAAAACTCTCCAGGATCGAATTTATCTGAAAGGGAAATTTTTTGGATACAAAATGAGTGAGCAGAAGACTGTTAGGGATAATATTGATGAATTCAACAAACTGATTCTGGATCTTGAAACCATCGGGGTTAAACTTGAAGAGGAAGACAAGGCAATCATTCTGTTGAATTCACTCCCCAAGTCATATGCAACATTTGTGGAAACTCTGAAGTATTCTAGGGAGTCACTGTCATTGGATGATGTACAGAAAGCATTGAAATCAAAAGAATCTGATACACAAGTTGAGAAGCCAGAATCTGCTGTTGGAGATAGTTTGAATATAACAAGAGGACGTTCTGATAAGAGAGAGCCTAGACCCAAACATAAGAGCAGATCAAAATCCAGGAACCGTGTGTTTAAATGCTTTCACTGTCACAAACCTGGACATGTAAGAAAGGATTGTCCCGAACGGAAGAAACAATCAGAAAAGTTTCAGGTACAAGCAGAAGCAGCCTTAGTCGATGATGGATATCAAAGTGGTGAGGTTCTGTGCATAGACAAAGCCAAGGATGAAAACAGCTGGATATTGGACAGTTGATGCACATTTCATTTGACTCCCAATAAGAGTTGGTTTGAATCCCTTGATGAACATGATGGTGGCCAAGTACTCCTAGGGAATAATAAGTCATGTCAGGTGAAGGGAGTAGGATCAGTTAGATTGAAAATGCATGATGGCATTGAGAGAATTCTTCGAGAGGTGAGGTATGTTCCTGAACTAAAGAGGAACTTGATCTCACTTGGTGCATTAGATCAAGCTGGTTATTGCTTCAAGGCTGAACATGGAAGACTAGCAATCTCAAAAGGAGCACTGGTAGTCATGAAAGGGATCAGAACAAGAGGTTTGTATGTACTGCTAGGGGATACAGTGGTGGGAACTTCAGCACTGCTTGAACAACAACAGAATGAAACAGTAAGGTGGCATCATCGGCTGGGGCATATCAGTGAGAGAGGGTTACTGGAACTCAATAAACAGGGACTGCTAGGTGAAATAAGACTTCAACCTCTGGATTTCTGTGTAGACTGTCTTAAGGGGAAGGAAACGCGTGTTTCATTCAGTAGAGGAAAACACACAAATAAGGTCCCTCTGGAATATATTCATTCGGATCTGTGAGGGCCTGCTCAAGTAACATCTAATGGTGGTGCCAAGTATTTCATGTCTCTCAGCAGCATATATAATCAACAGGTGTCCATCCACTGCTATTGAATTGAAGACACCTCTACACAAGTGGAATGGAGAGCCACAGACCTTGGACAACCTTAGAGTTTTTGGGTGTGAAGCATATGCACATGTCAAGCAGGGGAAGCTTGAAGCTAGGGCGTTGCGGTGTGTGTTTCTTGGATATCCAGAAGGTGTAAAGGGGTATAAACTGTGGTGTATTGAGCCTGGACAGAAAAAGACCATAATCAGTCGAGATGTAACATTCAATGAGACTGTGTTTCCTCTAAAGCCAACTTCAGTGACACATACATTGGTGGACAGTAACTTGAAGACCTCAACTACAAGAGTGGAGGTGGAGTTACCAGTCAATCAGTCAGAAACCGAAGGTGGAGCACAATCTGAACTCTTTGGTCATGACACTGAAGAGGAGCCTGGTGTTGATGATTATCAATTGACTAAGGATAGACAGAGAAGAGTTGCAAAACCAACGCAGAGGTATGGATATGCGGATCTAATAACATTTGTCTTGAATGTAGCTTCTGATGTTGATAAAGAAGAACCAGCAACTGTTTCTGAAGCACTGAACTCACAAGAAAGGGAGAAGTGGCAGCGAGCAATGGAAGAGGAAATGAACTCCCTGATGAAAAACAGAACCTAGGAGCTAGTGCCTAAACCAGTAGACCAAAGGGTCATAGGCTGCAAGTGGATATTCAAGAAGAAGGATGGAATATCTGGAGTTGAGACACCTCGGTATAAGGCAAGACTAGTGGCTAAAGGATTCTCACAAGTTGAAGGAGTTGATTTCCATGAAATATTCTCTCCGGTTGTGAAACACAGGTTCATAAGAACAGTGTTATCTCTGGTTGCCCAACAAGATTTAGAACTGGAACAACTCGATGTGAAGACAGCCTTTCTGCATGGAAATCTGGAGGAAATGATATACATGAGTCAGCCTGAAGGATTTGAAATGAAAGGGTCAAAACCATTGGTTTGTTTGCTGAAACGATCATTGTATGGACTGAAGCAGGCTCCTAGACATGGTATAAGCGGTTTGATGACTTCATTATTCATCAAAACTTCACCCGAAGCAACTATGATTGGTGTGTGTATACCAAAGTATTTTCTGATGGAAGCAGAATGTATCTCCTGCTGTATGTTGATGACATGCTCTTGGCATGCAAGGATCCAAGAGAAATTCAGATCTTGAAGAAGCAGTTGAGCAGTGAGTTTGACATGAAAGATTTAGGTCCAGCAAAGAAAATACTTGGGATGGAAATAGTAAGGAACCGATCACAGCAAGAACTTTTCTTGACTCAAGGGAGTTACCTCAAAAAGGTAGTGAAGAGATTTGGTATGGACTCTTGTAAACCAGTGAATGGACCAATTGGTAGACAATTCAGATTATCCTCTTCACAGTCACCTAAAACGCAGAGTGAAAAGGAGGTTATGTCAAGAGTTCCATATTCCAGTGCAGTAGGGTGATTAATGTATGCTATGGTGTGCACTCGACCCGACTTAGCATATGCAGTAAGTTTGGTGAGTAGATTCATGGCAGAACCGGGTAAGGAGCATTGGCAAGCCGTCAAATGGATACTCAGATATGTTCAAGGAACATTGGACATGAGGTTAAAGTTTCAGGGTACTGGTAAACATCAAGAGTGGATAACAGGATATGTAGACTCAGATTATGCTGGAAATGTTGATACTAGAAAGTCGACAACAGGATATGTATTCACCTCAAATGGAACAGCTGTCAGCTGGAAAGCTATGTTGCAGCCAGTGGTTGCTCTATCAACCACAGAAGCAGAATATATTGCTGCTACTGAAGCTGTTAAGGAAGCCATTTGGATGAAAGGGTTCATGAGAGATCTTGGTTGTGAACAGAAGACGTTGACAGTGTTTTGTGATAGCCAAAGTGCAGTGCACTTAACTAAGCATCAAGTTTTTCATGAAAGGTCCAAGCATATTGATGTGAGGCTGCATTTCATTCGAGAAGTTATTGAAGTTGGAGAGGTGAGTGTTAAGAAGATTAGCACTCAGCATAATCCGGCAGACATGTGCACCAAGGTGTTACCAGTTGATAAGTTTGGTTACTGTCTGGATCTGATAAATGTTGTGAAGGAGAGGAAGCCTTAGCTTTCCTCCATCAGAGAAGCGAAATCAAAGTGCACGGCAGGAAGATTCAGGAAAGCTTGTATTTGTGTCTTGTACAAATTGAAAACTGTTGTGAATCTTTGCGTTGTTTGTACACAGATTTGGTATATTGAATTGAGTGGAGACTCCCGTGGATGTAGGTTTATTCATAACCGAACCACGTAAATTTCTGGTGTTGTTTTTCTGCTTTCTTGTGTATGTTGATTGTCTGTGATCATTGTGCATGTGAAATTTTATTAGAAAGACGAAATAGATAAATAACATCGATTTCAATCCACGTTATTGTTGGGAAATATGAATGAAAGTTGTGAGATCGCAAGCGATCTGGTTGCGAGCAGACAGATCGCGAGCTACTTGCAAGCAGCCAAGTCGCGATCTGTATCAGATCGCAAGCTGTTTCAGGTCACAAGCTGTTTCAGGTTGTAAGTTGTGTTGATGCCCCATGCTGAGTTGACTGTCGCGAGCCGAGTTGGCCGTCGCGAGATGAGTTGACCATCACAAGCTTAATTGACCGTCACAAGATGAGTTGACCTCGTAAGCTGTGACGACCTGCGCTGAGGGGAGGGTCTGCGTGCTGATCTGCTTCATGTTGTTACAATACGCGATCTGGTCCGAAGCCCCGAGCTGATCTGGCAGACGAACTGATATGCGTACTATAAATCGGACTTAACCGATTTTTCTAAAACAGTACGCCTGTTTATGCCTGGAATGCAGTGAGCTTTTCAGGATGGTTGTGTCCGATCGAAACGCTGCAACCATCTGGGATTACGTGCGATCGCTCCAAAGCAGTGCAACTGTTCTAAACAGTGTAATTGTTCGAAGCAGTGCAACTGTTGGGAATGACGTTTCTTTAAAGCATGCGTCCATTCATGGTAACCGACCAACCCTTATAAATACAGGAAGTTTAGGCATTCGAGATTCAATTCATTCTGTACTCTTCTGCTGACTTCTGCACTGTATTTGCCCTCTGTTTTCCATGCGTACAGTTTCCTACTAAAAAAAGAAGTTCAAAACATTTATTTTGTTCGCCGGAATTACTCACTGTGGTGTTACACGTCGTAATTCGTAGGTCGTTGTATCTTAGGGACGATTGTCGGAACAAGAGCATTATGCTCGTGCGATTTTGTCTTGCGGAAAGAGGACTTTCCTCGCCTTGATCAATCAAAGTTAGTGAACTGTTATTCGACAGTTTAGAGCATGACCTATTGACAGACAGATTAGAACACCCAACAATTACAACTCAATTTATTCAATAAATCCATTCTTTCTCAACCACCAAGATAGTGTTAGCAAGAATAAAGTGTGCATCATTTATAAAGGTTCAAGTGTCTTGGGTAAGTTAGTCTGTTAAAAAGCTAACTCCTATATAGGTCAGAGGTCCCGAGTCCAAATGTTCAACCTTTAAAAAAAAACAGAATGGCTAGAAATCTATCTAATTTTGAAAAGGGAAAGTGTGCATTACGTTTGGTGTAAAAACTTGTAAATTAAACAGCCATTAGTCAACAATGTAAGCTGCATCGATTCATTTGACTTTAGCATGGAATTATATCCCTTATCATCGATATAATATACCAATGAGAACATAACTTGTATTTAATTTGTCTAGATTCAATTTATATCCACTGGCTCCAAAGAAAGTTTATTAGAAAGACAAGAAAACAGATAAACAACATCAATTTCAATCCACATTACAACTCAATTTATTCAATAAATTCATTCTTCTCAACCACCAAATCCCATAATTAAAGTCATGAATCTCATCAATATATGCAATCATAAACTGTCATATGAATCACATTTATTCCTTACTTGACAAGAAAGAAAACCTTAGCTTCAATATTTATTATCAATTCGAACAGAATCAGTCATCCAATAATCTAGGATGCCCCGAACTGGGAGCAGCTTGTATCAAGCGCCAGCAGCGAAGAACTGAACCTGAGCTTCGATGAAGCAACATCGAATTCAAGAAGATAATCCTGCATCTGGTATCCTCCCACAACTATAGCAGTAAATGGATCCACTCCTCCATCCAAAAACGCTAGGCACGTGACGTCGTTGTTTACCTTAACCATGGAATTTGATCCAAAGAATCTCCAAAAAACACTGGTACTCTCCAGCACAAAGTCAATAGTAGGAACATCAGGCCCTGTCTTGGTGTTTAAGATCGTTTTCGAGTCGAAACAGGCCCCGAAAGGGGACACTGAAGCAACCCTTTTAATGTTTTTTGCTGAAGCAGCTGCGACAAATTCGTTAACCAGGGCCCTATATATCGACCTGTGGAGAATTGTGTAGTGTCTCACGGTTCGGAGATTGGTGCCGCCGGTCCCTGTTCTCTTGTTGATCGAAAGCAAAGTGTTGTTGAGTGAAAGAGCCTTGTTTCCAACTCTGATGGATTTCACGCCTATGAAATATTCAACCGACAAGTTCCCGATTCGCTCATTCATATCGGTGCTAACTGGATTTCTTATCAGGGATGTTGTGGTGAGTTTCTTGGATATTTTCTCGAAGGGGCTGTTGTAAGTTCCCTCTCCGACGATCAATTTCCCGTCGCTTCCGGTGGACGGAATGCAGAGGGCGAACTGCTGACGAACTTTGAAAGCCGACGCGATCTGTGCCTGCAGTGAAATCCGAGTCCTGCCCAGCCCGATCAATCCAGCCGTCTGGCTAGCCAACCCCTCCCTCAGGACAGGATCAGAGAACTGAAAGGGGAAATCTTTCAAGTCATACCGGTCCCCGCGTGTCGAAAAGACATGCAGTGTGTCCTGCCCGAGGCCGCTGTATCCCTGCGTGCCCGAAAACGGGTTGAGTGCGTAATCCGAGCACGTGTTGTTGGTGCACCCGGGGACCGGGGGAGACAGGAAACAGAAGACGCATCCGATCCCGTTGGCGATCCGGCATTGCTGAGTGCCGCACAGGATGGGGCGGTAGCCGGAGGCGGATTCGAAGTAGTTGATAGAGTTGAACCATGCAAACTTGCCACCAAGATCAATGACAGTATTGAAAGTTGTGAAATTTGCACCTATTTGAATACTTGTGTAGTATTGGTTCGTGGTGGCATCTTTCTTGATTGGGAAAACGAAGGCCTGGGGTTTTGCAGTGGTTGCGCCATTTGTCAGTGAAGACGATGAAACAAACAAGGACAGGATTAGAGCAGATAAAATTGAAGGACGCATCTTAATTGGAGGATTGATTTTCTATTGATTTTGCCCATATTTTATAGGTACAAATGTAAGTTTTTGAAGTACTTCGAGAGTACCATTTGAATCGCTGGAGTGTGATAGTTGGCTTTGACTAACGGGATATGGCTTGCCAGCCAGTCATCGTTATCTTTTATAGATATCATCTTGTCTCCACGTAAAGAGTTTTCTATTTTAACCCATTCTGTTGTCGGTTTCAGTTCTAGAAGTAAAGAATTTGATGAGCTATTTTTCATTTTGTACGTTCAAATACTTTGGGGAGAAATTATTAATTTTTATCAATAACCATGATTTAGTTTGTTATATCGAGGGTTTACTATACCTTTTAGTCAAAGCGTAACTTTATTTACTTGTAATGAGTCAGCACAGAGTGCATCTATTGTGTGCGTTGGGGTTGAACTGTTAGGTCCATGAGTTCGGGGAGATGCGTGTCTAACTGTTGGTGCTGTCTCAATTCCCTTAGAGATCAGTTTTATCCTTCCCTACACTCGTCGCTATCCCAGCAGAGATAATATTACCGTTAAGATCTGGCATCACACTTTAAAGCCCACATGACAAACCAAATCAAACGGCACAACGTCAGCAGTTTGACGTACGAGAACATCCCAGGAGATCACTCATCACAGTACTGCTCTCACATATGCGCGCTTAACTCAACATAGCTGACCTTCCACTACACAAAAATGCTTGATTTCCTATAGGATGATAAATAGTAATTCAAAGGTTTTGAGGAGAACCCAATATTTTAAACATCAATAATGGTATATCAAATACGCGTTTGGATTTGTGGCAGAATTCAAACCAAAATATTTTGAATTTGATGTAGCTAGCGTGAATTTTGATATTGAAGCAAAAAACATACTTGAATAGGAGATTTCTCAAATAAATGAAGATTATAATTGTTTTTTAGTACATTATTGAACAATTTCGTATTTATGATCATGATCAGATAATACGAAGGCCCGACAATGTAAACATGATATGGATAGGTCAACGATCTTCAAATTAATAAATTATTGAGCACATGTACGTACATTCTATTTATGATCAAAACCGTGTGCGAATAAGTTAAGAATGAAGGAATATCTTATATATATATATAAATTAAAACTCATATTAAATAACATAACTTAAAAAAAAAACTTTGTAGGAAATAATATATACGAGAAACTGAAATTTTTATTTGAGTTAACAATTTCGTATTTCTAATTTTGTAAACAAGGCGAACACCCGATGATGTAAAGGTGAGATCTGTAAGTCGTACAATCTTCAAAATAATGAATTAGTGGGTGAATGTCCATTCTATACATAAACCAAACTTCAATCAAATAACCAAGGAATGAGATATATGTAATTTGAAATAGTTGCATATGGATGTTTGTATTTTATTCTAATCTCGGGTCCTGACGCATTATTCCCAACCTCTCAGTTAGCAGGGACGATTATCACGTCTGACAATTAGTCCGGAGAGTGATCCTCTCACACGGTTGCACGAATCAAGTTTGCAGATGTGCTTTGTGCGTGAAAGGTGCATAGACCCGTTAATCTCATAATAATACGCTAACCCCGTCCAATCACATCACATGCCGAGCATAATAATTAGACAGCCCCTATATAAAAATCCAGGTACGTCCAATTGCTCAGACATCTCACTAGCTCATATACTTCCGTGTATATTCTTGCTTACAAAACTCTTACACAGCCGACTGACTTAGGTTTCAGAGAGCAAAGCCCTCTGACGTGTGATTTTTGGTACAGGTCGGGTGCTTAGATTTCAACAGAGTAAGCTCGTTAGGCCTCGGACGAGGAAGAAAAACTCACATCGGGATCCGAGGACTTTCAGCATCAGATTTAAGGGTGTATCTGGTTTGAACTACTTGATACGTGTAAACTAGATTTTACTCGGTCAAATATTGAAAATAAATTTTGATTTTAAATTAAGTAACTTTTTGTATGTTCGATTCAAGTGGATTATATGCCAATTCCTAATTGTACAAGCGAATTACAAATTAATTAATGCACTAAACTATAAAGTCAACTCATCAGAACTTTTACGAAGTATTCAAATTGCACTGTATTCTATAAGATTTTCTTGATATCGAGGTAACTGTTAATATTAGTATATTACGGAAGAAAAGAAAATAATTGATAGTTGAAGTTTTACAAAATTAATTTGGAGAGCTCGTAGACTGAATTTGTACTGTTGTGATATGATCCGTGCTGTTTTGATCTGATTGAGTTGTGCTAACGACTCCAAGTCAGCAGCACATATGATTAAATATATTGTCAACATAACAACAAATTTTACATTATCAAAATCAAGATTGATTTATTGTCAGATCCAACAATAACTATTAATATTAGTATCTTATGGAATAATAGAAAATATTTGATTGTTGAAAATGTTACAAAATTAATTTGGAGAGCTCGTAGAATGATCCAGAGATTGAGCTGGCTGGCTGACTTTCTTTACTCTTACGTTACCATTTTTGTGACGTTAAAAGCAGACTCAAATACTGAATACTATGATTTTCTAATTTTATTGAATTACGGAGAATCCAGTTCATTTGTAAATTATATTAACTCTAATAGACAACGCAAAGATATTGAAATATTTACTTACAACTATATATAACATTTTAGAAATATGTAAGTTTATACAATTTTCATAATCCCATACCTTTTATTTTAAAATTATTTTTTAAACTAAATAACATTAATTATAATGTGTGGTTGAATTTTGACACTTCCGGATTGGTCGTGGACTATTCTGAGGATAATTGATGCGGTTTTCTTTGAATTTTTAGTACTAAACAAAGTAAATACCAATAAATATTGAAACTCTGCCGCAAGTCTCCAAAAAAGCCGCCTTCCTGAATAGTAGTAATATGCTTAAACACCCACAAAAAGCTCCTATTTCTCAAAACTTGAGCCTTGGAAGCTGACACCAACTATTTTGAGACTAATGAATATGTGCTATCGCGTAGTTTAACCAACTACCAACAATTTGAGATCAAAATTTGATTCTGGGACAATTTTCGCATCAGGAAAGATGAAGAGCAATATCTTGAAGAAGCAACTTCTTTTGAGACGCATTGATAACCCCCTTGCATTCTGCGTCAGCTAAAACATCTGTCATTATAGCAGCTGCGTGGCCTCTTGGTCCTTCTGTTCCTGATGCTCTGCGTAACATGAACACCTAAAAGAACGGCATTTCGGTGTTATAGATGTACGGATGAAAGATCATAAACGAAGCACCGGAGAAAAAGGTGCATTGCTTGAAATTCAGCCATTACAACCCGTCGAGGTCTTTTAAGACAGGGATGTGTTTCAAAAATACTGTAATGAAATCTCATTACGACACTTGTGTCTTGATCCATATAACATGCCTTAGATCAGGCTGGCGAAGGCAAAGTGACAGTTTAAATCCCACAAGTGACTTCAGAAAACCTCACATTTCACAGAAGATAGTGACGGCTAATAAATGATACTTTGAAAAATAAAGATCGAATTTTTTGAGCATTAATGCTAAGTTTCATATGTATTTTCAGCAAAGTGTGGTTGGAAATCGAATGCCATGCCAACCTCAGTTGACAGATGTCGAATGAATTCAATAGTCCCACATTATGAAAGAAGAGAAACCCGAGTTCAGGAGTTTCTCATCGCTTGCTTGAGTGAGGGTAATTCAAGAAATGCAGGACACATATTTCTACGTTATATGGACTAGAACACTTAAAATACCTGTCCATGATGTGTTATTTCTAAACATCCAGGTTGCTGGATAAAAGGTTCCCCATCGATTTGCACAGGAAAAGGACTCGACAAGTGAATCCTTATGACTTCCCCTTGCGCTAGTCTTGTTGCTTGTGAAAGTCCAACCTACAACACAGAGCTATAGATTGTAATCTCCTGCAAATCTGTCAAGTATATAGCACAAACATTATATCTTGAAATTCTACGATCGATATATATTTCAATTCACTTCCATCCAAGTGATACACAAAGATTTTTTATTTTCTGGAAAAGTTTATGTATAATACGTCACCTGTCCTTTAAAAACAGATTATGGATAAGTACTCAAGAAGATTGGTGCAATAAATAGCATAAACATAATTATGCAAAATCTATGGCACAAAAGGATGTCCTTAAAAAATACATACAATAGAAATCAACATGATATGATTCTTCCCGGATGTATGTTCCTTCTGAGGAGGAAATATTAGAAACTGGAAATTTTTATGGTTAGTACTGGCTTCGATCAACAAAAACCTTCAATTTAACTGACCTCATACTGAACATAGATCAAATTATTCAGCAGCAAGGAAACAGAGAACAGCATTGTAACCTCAGACAGCAGAACCACAGAGAACTAAATAGAGCACAAAGTGAACAGTTGAGCTCCATTTTTTTTTTCAGGTTTCAAATAATTAGAACAATTTCGAACCTGAAGCTTGCCAAGGTGCCACGATCCCGAAACACAAACAACTTCAAGCATTTTGTCATGCATGCACTGCTGATAGAAATTGTCATCGTGGTCATAATCATTTTGCCAAAGGTCAACTCCACCCATATAACTGCCGATGTTCAGCACAATCAAACCTTCAGCATCCTGAATTCACAAAAACTATAAGAAACGAACTTCAGAAAAATAATAGGATGGGCCTAGCTATATAGCATACCTTTGGTATCTGGATATCTTTCTGATCAACCTCAAGCCAGACTTGCCATGGCAAGTCAGCACAAGCTCTGTCCATCATATCCCTTGCACCTTCTCTGGCATACCTTAATTTATTTACAAACTGTTTCAAGATTCATGTTAGCCACATTCTGGCCCAAGAAGTATGCTTAAAGTACATGCAGAACGGGGGAAAGAGAATTGTACCTGACTATGGAACTTTTCGGGATTTTCTTCCCTGTTCATGTGAAATTCATATGCAACCCTTGCATCACATCCAATACCTATACGATACAAACCATGAATTTCCAAAGCAAGAGATGTGCGAAAAACAACTAGCTATTTGAGAAGTTAACCATGAGTGGTTCTGAAGACAATTTTTCTTGTACATATACATTAACTAAAAAAGCTGGGAATTGGAAGTCTGTCCCAAGTGAAACCAAATTACACAAATCTCCATCAGATGCAAATTACCTAAGTAGTTCATCATGAACTTTGGATTTACTTCACAAGATTCTCCACCAAATTTGTCTTCCATTATGTTGACTCTCCAGCGGTCAAGCATTGTCACTGCACCATGATCTATATCATGCAGAAAATTGCTCAAGCCACCTTGCCCTTCTATGACTGAAAAACCTCCACCCCATTGAAGGACTCTTGATAAATCATTTCCAGTCCCTAATGGAAGAACGGCAACAGGAGGAGGTGACTTAAAATTGTGCCTCTCGATTGCATTAAGAACCCAGGCAACTGTTCCATCTCCACCACAGATCAAAACCCTAAAGTTTTGGACATTTCTAAATAGTTCCAATCCATCCTCAAGAGCTTGAGACGAGCTGAGTTCAACTATCTGAGAAAGAAATCACCAAACATAAGCCAAGAAGTCATAAACACAACAATGAGCTTTGCATGACACATGCGAAAGGTAGAGATATCACAGATAAATAGGATTTGAAGATTTTCACAAGGACATATGCGAAAGACACCAATGTAAGTTCCACTCTTTTGAAAATTAAGAAAAGGAAATTAGAATCATAGTAGGAAGAATAAGAAAGAGTGTCGGTGTTGTGTCAAAACTAACACTTGGATGAAACATAGAAATCCCAATTAAAATGTTTGTAAAACCTAGAGCACTGATGTCGCATAACGGGAGCCGTACATGATATAGTTCCCATGAAAAAGAAGCACTTGTCTGCATGGAATCTTTTTTCACTGGACATGCCATATTTAAAAGAAACTTAAACTTAACACAGAGAAAGTGTAAAATAATATAAAATGCTTTCTCCCCCACAATTGCTACAATTTATATTAGACCCAAGCCTCTAATTTAATATGCTGCCCGGAGAGTGCAACTAACACCATTGTTCATTCATTTGATTCAATGTGAAATCACAATCAACAGAACATAAAATATTCGATATGTATAGAAATGATTATTCATTTGCCTTTACATGGTCGTAATGAGCTAAAACAATGACAGGAATTCTTTCAAAGAATATTATGCGACTTGTCAGCGATAATATAACAATAAATTGTGTAATATTTGAAGCCTTTTAAAGTATATACGCGAGCTTGCAGCTGTATTTTAACAATGAATGTGTAAATGTTTGAAGATTTTTTGGGTCCTAAAGCATATTTTTGAAGCGATATGCATACTATGGTTGATAAAAAGTGCAGCATTTGTATGAAGTAGTGATGGACGACACTCAATTATCATGGGGATGAAATAATAAACAAGTAGATCTTAACTCTAATACATGCAAGTTCTATCTCAATGAATGAAGATACAGACAAGATAAAAAGTAACCTATTAAATTATATAATCAAGCTTTTACCTGTGTGGGGTTCAATAGCACGTTCAATCTTCTACGCAGGATTGGCCCATTTTGCGCACCACTCTTGGCATTAATGAAGACCAAAAGAGGTCTGGCGTCTGAGGGCAAGTCCACGAGGGTAAACTTCTTCGATTTGCCGCAAAGAGAAATCTCATTTTTTTTCTTATCGGCCAACCCATTGAGAGTACCTTTCTTGCCAGGTAGTTTGTTACTCTTCAAGCAATGATCATTGCCTTTTTCACTATTGGGAATATTGAAATCAACAAGACCATTGAGAACATACTGAAGCGCTCTCTTGGCGGCAGAACCTTCTGGTACCTTGCCATTGGTACAGCGATTACTTCCTTGTTTGTTGCGATGTCTCTTTCTTCTAATATGCCCACGAACTGTCGAAGCAATTATTTCATCTGTTACAGAACTTAACATCTCACTTTCTGCATCTTTCACGCAAAGGGGAGAAAGAATCAATCTTCTTAGAGCACCTAGATCACATACATCACTAGACTCTTCAGACATCTTAACTTGACACTGTACATGTATGAGACGCTGACACCATAAGCAATGCCATGCTGGAGATGCATTAATAAAAGGGACGCCACAAGGTTCGTCACAGTAAGAACAAAAAGCATTCATCTCAGGATTATCATCCAGATTAATCCATCTTTCAGACCAATGATGTTGTAATTCATTACTACCAGATTGGGCTACACATTTACAGTCTTTTGCTGCAAACCGGGAACAGCGAAAATGAACCGCAACACCACAAATAGAGCATCGATGTATTGGAGAACATGGTGTTGCTTTTGTTCCTAAGGACTGTGGGGACACTAGAGAATTTAAGCAAACGCAGCACGTTGACGGTTCTCCACCACGAGCAAAATCTTCCATCCACGTATGATGTGATAAGGGTATTTTCAGTTTCTTCCATACTTGCTTCTTTGCCTTGGCAGCAGCTTTGAGCCATTTGAGAGATGTCTTTCTCTCCCATTTCAGGAATGCATATATAAGAGCAAAGAGTCCAAAGGAACCAGTGATTAGCCATCCAAAAATATAGCCAGCATCCAGGCTTGAACCGGCCAACAACCTTAAAAGAGGAATACTGAAGTCATTCATTCTGAATGAAAAAACTTCATTATCGAACTCTCATTCTAGGGACTTCAAAGCTAGATGAAAAGCAAAACTCTTTGGAAAGAACCTGACAAGTACAAAGTGGGATGACATAAAGGGCAAAGAACGAAGAAACGTCTACACTACAATGGAGAAGAAAAGGAAAGCATTATACAGTAACAATGACCTTGTCAGTATCTACAATATGAAAGACAACTCAATTCTGTAAATATTACAAACGAGCACATGTAAATGCTTGCAGCAATTATTCCAAGAAAAAATTCAATAACCGGCAAACATTGCATACAAGGATATGACAATAATCCAAAGAATACTGAATCTTTACTAGGTAATCTCAATCCAAACAAGAAGAAATGATTCTGAGATGCATGCAGGACCTTGACCACAAATTGACTTGCAACTCTCGAAGATAGGTTTTAGAATAGTTAAAACATTTTCTTAAGCATAACAATATACTTAATGAACATATAGTCTACATTATAAACATTCAAAGGAGGTGCGCATTGTATAAACCTATTTCAAATTCATTAGCGTAGAATTATCCTTCAAAAGATTTAGAACTGCTGATAAACTCGCCCATAAATGAGAAAGGTAAGATTTATCAATGGCAGTAGTGATTTAAAATTTGAAGCATTTCTCGCAACTATCAACTGCAAATGAATTTCACCAGAACATACATGAGGTTTGGTTCTAAATGTCACGCATGAACAAGAACGATTCGAAAATATCAATGCCGTCTTAGCGTTTGACTAACCGGGCCAGAAGATCAAATGAACGTGTTTAAATTACAGTGATCACGACAAGATATGGAAAAAGAATTTGGCCGAAACCATTTCTTAACATAAACCCAAAGATAAACACAAAAACTATGCCTGCACTGCCACACTCAGCGCACCTCAGGGATCAAACATAAAGCATGGGCAACTATGATCAGGAATCAGGTCAAACAAATGTCATATAATCCATATATCAAACACAATAACAAACTACCAATCAAAGATCGTCTACAGAACAATGACAGAAGCAAGATCACATGAAACCCAAATAGGAACCGGCCAAATCACGGAGGAAAATCAGAAAAGAAGAAACCTTTATACCGAGAAGCTGCTGAAAGACGGACCACGAACACGCAAAGGCAGAATTCAACAAGGGAAGCACCGGAATCAATATTTTTACAGGGAGAGATCTGAGATATTGTTAAATATACGACAGTAGGAATATCAATGTTTGAATAAAGTAATGCCCATAAAGAAGAGAGTTGCTTTTTTTAGGGGAAACAGGAAGAGGGTGGCGGGATTTTCATACGCTAAAAACACGGCGGGCCCTTTGGAAAGTATCGAAGGGGTGCCGTGGACCCGCAATTGAAAGAGGACTTCACAATGTCGCCTCGATACTGGTACGCGTCGGATTGTGCCACAGTACTGTTTTCTCCATGCTGGCACGTGCCACCTACACGTGTAAAAACAGATTTTCATATCTTATTATAAACAAAAAGGATGACACAATAGATTTTAACTTATTTAATCTAATCACTATCAGATGTTACTGTTACAAATCTAGAGTCCTGCAATCGTAAATCATACATGCATATTGTTAGGGTTGTCCATTCGGATGGGTCGGGTCGGGTCGGGCTGGATAAAATTTTAAAAAAAAATTCTGAACCCAAACCCGAACCAACTCGAAATGTATCAAACTGAACCTGATTTTTTCGGATGGTTCGGGTCGGGTTGTCGGGTTAGACGGGTCGGATTGGATAAAAAAATTTTAAAAAAATTATGAATCCGAACCCGAACCCGAACCAACCCGAAATGTCTCAATCCGAACCTGATTTTTTCCGGATGGATTCAGATCGAATTTTCGAGTCTGGTCAGAATTTGACACCCCTACGTATTACTATTAACAAAAGAAAAGGGTGCGCATGTGTGTTTATGTACGATGATTTTGATTGCTTGTTTATTGTGATGTAAAAATCTATCTGGTGGGGATAAAATGTGAGGGGCCAATAGTTCCCCGGGCCCGCCAAATGGCGCACAGCCACTAATTCTTTTTCCAAGAATTTGTGGCCAAGAAATACCCCTCCTTTGTTTGTTCTCGTCTCTCCCACTCTTGGAAACACATTCCTCCTCCATGATCGGCCGATGTAACGCTTGGCATTGCATCCCAACACAGAGATATTACTTCAGTTTTAAAAAATCCCAGCAACAATCTCCGTTTCTCTACCAAGACAAGCCTTTTCCGCATACATGCATAGCCCTGTCTGCATTTGCCGGTGTGGGGACGCCAGAATGGAATTCCAAGATTATCCGGTATCAAGATGAGAGTGATCCTGAAAAAAACGGAGTACAGAACAAGAAAAAGGAAAAAGAAGTAGAAGTAGAGGTTATAGAGGACGAGGTAACTATAGGAGAAAGAACCGTGCAGTGTGAAGTGGAAGTCATTTCATGGAGGGAACGCAGAATAAAAGCCGAGATATCAGTTAATGCCGATGTTGGGTCAGTTTGGAATGCTCTAACAGATTATGAAAGGCTAGCTGATTTCATACCAAATCTAATTAGCAGGTAAGTCAATCTACAGATAAGGTTTTGATTTTCGTTTCATGAAATGAACTACCAGTCTTGATTGTTTAGATGCAAGGTAGCAATCTGGAATGGTCCGGGTTAACAATTTTGGAGTATGATTTACATGTTACTGGATTTTATTGTACTTTTAGTTGTTGCATTTATTTGTTAATCATGGGTTAGATTTTGATTTAATCTAGTTGTTTGAATGCGTTCGCTACAAATCCATGTCAGTGGGAGAATCCCTTGCCCATATCCAGGGCGGATATGGCTGGAGCAAAGAGGCTTGCAAAGGGCACTATATTGGCATATAGAAGCTCGTGTTGTGTTGGATCTTCAAGAGTTTCTAAACTCTGTATGTACATTTTATTTTGAATGTAGAGTGTATATGAATCTACCCGTTATATACAAGCATATTCAGAAGTAAAACATTCAATTGAAGAAGGTTTGGAAAATGCAAGGGTGATTCCTTTGATTAAAGGATACAAAACTATATGAATGTATA
This sequence comes from Dorcoceras hygrometricum, assembly GCA_001598015.1. Classification (NCBI taxonomy): domain Eukaryota; kingdom Viridiplantae; phylum Streptophyta; class Magnoliopsida; order Lamiales; family Gesneriaceae; genus Dorcoceras; species Dorcoceras hygrometricum. The sequence goes on from KQ995246.1 coordinate 101,125, forward strand.
AGTTTCACTTTACAGATTATCGATGTCTTTCGACTCTCATTGTGTTCGTTAATCTAGGAGAATGATCGTGAACTTCACTTTTCTATGGTCGATGGAGATTTCAAGAAATTTGAAGGCAAATGGTCTGTTAAGTCTCAAAAAGGGTAAGAGTGTTTTTCTTCTCCTCATTTGTATCCTAGCTCTTGCATGTTAAAAATGAAGTATTTTCTAGATGAAGGTTGTCTTATGAGGAAAAGCCTGAGAACTTGTTGTGGGTGAGATGGTCATTTTCTCATCCGTTTTCTACTTCTGCGAAACCTCATAGTATATTTTCATAGGAATGGATACCCTTGACCACTTGTCATCCAACTGTTCTTTGAACAATTTTTTAAGTTCCATTAAGCTTTTGATCATAGACAACAATATATTTAGCTAAACACATTATTGTTCTGTTCCTTTAATTGAAATTAAGAATAACTGAGGTAAATCATTTCCTCTATTTACCGTTACAAATTAATCATCTTTCTTAATGTTTTACTTCCGTCCTTGCTTGTTGAAGGTCTTCTTCGACCACAACTTTGAGTTATGAAGTGGATGTCATACCAAGGTTCAATTTCCCTGCAATACTTCTGGAAAGGATTATTAGATCTGATCTTCCTATAAATCTTCGAGCCATAGCTTGCCGATCAGAAAGTGATTTTGAAGGAAATCAGAACACTGTTCTGTCTCAAAATTCCTTGAATGTGTCTTCTTTGCATGATCTTGCTCTCGGAAGCAGCGATGGTGCAGTCATTTCAAAGAAAGATATAAAGGAAAATTATGTGAAAGCTTCCTTTGGTCCGTTATCCCCTTCAACTGGTGAATTGAGCTCTAATTGGGGAATCTTTGGGAAGTCTTGTCCAATTGACAGGCCATGCATGGTGGACGAAGTTCATCTCCGTAGATTTGATGGCTTACTGGTACTGACGTTTAATATACCACGTTCGCCATCACTAATAAAATTACTTTATGTGTAAATTTTAAACAGGAAATTCACCTTCGCACATGTGTGACTGGAACCTGAGTATATTATCTTCTAACAACAATAGCTTTGCCAGTGAGTTATTTGGTTAACCACTTGTTAGTCTTTTAACGGCTTCATTTTTTAATGAAGGAAGATGGAGGTGTTCATAGGTGTGTCCTTGCCTGCATTACTGTGAAAGCTCCAGTTCGTGAAGTATGGAATGTTCTCACAGCTTATGAAAGTCTTCCTGAGTAAGCCCTTGAGGAATTATCTTCTGCAACTTGACCGAATGCCTTGTATTCTAAGATTCACAGAGAATTTCACAGCAACATTTTCCTTGTGCGACCGTAAAATTTCTACTAATATATATTGCACTTCAATTTTGCAAGGAAGTCTGAAAGTTTATTGTTTCGACTTTGCAAAATTTGTGACTCTACTGCTTGTTATTAATTTTTGTGCAACCTGTTCTGGATTTCCACTCAGATTAGTCATGTGAAAGAAATTAATCAGTTTGGAGCTATCTATGCGTACTGAAGTTCTGCTTTTTTGGTTTGCTCCTTAAACCACCACAGGATAGTTCCTAATTTAGCGATCAGCAAGGTTTTATCTCGAGAAAACAAGAAAGTCCGCATTCTCCAGGTATAATTGGCCTTGTTCTATACAAGATTATGCTGATACTTGACTGGAACCTTCTCCAGTGAGAAGTTTTTTTAAGCATGATACCCAGGTGAAATGAACAGGCAATGTAACACAGATATCTCTCTTCCTAATATTTTCTAGTTGGCTAGCAGTCAGCCATGAACTAGCATAGCCTTAACCCGCCTTCAGGTTTACACAAATCATTCCAAGGAACACATTTTATTTGGTTGTGGGTGGCAACAGTAAATCTAAGAGGCCAAGTTTTAAAGGCTAATCAAGGATTTTGGAGTCTGAAGCTTGCTTGGAGTACTCTGTGTTCCATGATTAAATGGCGTGCCAAAAAGTTCCATTTTTGGCTGTATAAGTTTAATATATTTTGGGAGATCTGACATATGTCGTCTAAGATGGCAGCCTAGTTTTTCCCAAAAAGGATTTACTTTTTTATCTTCACTTTTTAAAATCTTATGATTTCATCTCTAAACTCATTTATCTTTATCTCTATCTTATCTTCAGTTATATGATCTTTATCTTATCTTTCAGTTATAGGATTAGGAGATAATCTAGCTATCTAGATGCTAGGTTGTTACTTTATTCCCTATGTATAATAGGGGTTTGTAAGTTGTTACAATGGAAAAATAACAAGAAGATTACTTTTCTTTCTTCCCTCAATACCTGCGTTCATGGTATCAGAGCAGGTTATTGAACTTTTGCAGCCATGGTAAAAACGGACATGACTGGTTCCTTGAAGGATACGAAAGATTCCCCTTCAGCCACAGCCATGTCTCCCTCGGATAACCTCTCACCGCAGATCACGAATCACAAACTCAATTCCAGAAACTTTCTGAAGTGGTCCCAATCTGTTCTCTTATTGATTCGTGCTCGCGGCAAGATGGGATATTTGACTGGACAAACAAAAAGGCCGAAGGATGGGGAAGCAGATCGGGCAACATGGAAACTTGACAACTCAATCGTGATGGCATGGTTGATAAACTCCATGGAACCGCAACTCAGCCAGAACTTTATTTCTTAAAAACAGCGAAGGCCACATGGGATGCTGTTACAGCAACATATTCAGACCTGGGAAATTGTTCTCAGGTATTCGAGTTGAAGATTAAACTTGGGGAAACCAGACAAGGTACCCTCGAAGTGACATAGTACTTCATTCTCATCAACAATTTATGGCAGGAATTGGATCTGTTCTATGAAGCCGATTGGGGAGATCCGGAAACAAACGTATCTGGAAATTCATTGAAAAAGAGAGGATCTACGAATTTTTGGCTGGACTAAACAAGGAACTAGATGATGTCCGAGGACGCATTCTAGGCCAGGGTACTCTCCCCTCTATCCGTGAAGTTTTCTCCGGAGGTTAGACGTGAAGAAAACAGACGAAGGGTGATGTTGGGAGAACGAAAAGAACATACCACTCCTACATCCACAGAGTCATTGGCCCTAGCTTAAAAACGAACCACTGCTGGGGCTTCCAAAGTCCGACACAGAACAGCCCACACAGACGACCTGTTCGATGTGAATAATGTCATCGCCCTTATCACACTCAGGAAACATGCTGGAAGCTGCACGGAAACCAGCAGATTGGAAGCCGCGGAGCAGAAGCAATGTGAGCAAAGGTTATCAAGCAACCACTGATAGCACGCTTTTAAACCCCAACAATGTGAACATTACCTTGAGTAAAGATCAATTTGAGTGTCTCCAAACATTGCTGTACCCACCGACGGCTACCAATCCCGTTGCCTCATGCACAACAGCACAGACAGGTACCGTCTCTACCGCATATAACACAGTGGCAGAAATGAAACGCCCCTGGATTGTAGATTCAGGTGCGTCTGATCATATGACAGGAAGTTCTTCATTGTTTTCATCCTACACTCCGTGCCCTGGAAATTTTAAGGTCAAAATAGCAGATGGATCTCTATCCACTGTTGCAGGGAAAGGTTCCATTAAAATTTCAGACCTGTTAACCATCCATTCTGTCCTTCATGTGTACCTAACCTTACCCGTAATCTGCTATCAATCAGCAAGTTAACTAGGGATCACAACTGCATTGCTAAGTTCTCTGTGTCTGGCTGTATTTTTCATGAGCAGGATTCGGGGAGGATGATTGGCAGTGCTAGAGTAGATGGAGGTCTCTATTACCTTGAAGCTGCCACTCCTTTGAGTAAACATATTTGTCAGGCCATTACTCATTCTTACTATGAGCAGGATTCGGGGGAGGATGATTGGCAGTGCTAGAGTAGATGGAGGTCTCTATTACCTTGAAGCTGCCACTCCTTTGAGTAAACATATTTGTCAGGCCATTACTCATTCTTACTCTGTTTCTAATAAAGATGCAACTATGTTATGGCATCGTAGGTTTGGACATCTGAATTTTCAGTACTTAAAGCACATGTTTCCCTTCTTGTTTAATAAAAACAGCCCCCCTGTGTTTTCTTGTGAAATTTGTCAAATAGCCAAACACAAACGTTGTCCTCTTCCAGCTAAACCTTATCGATCGAGTCGACCCTTTGCACTAGTTCATAGTGATATTTGGGGGCCCTCTCAGGTGAATAATTATACTGGGACTCACTGGTTTCTTACATTCATTGATGATCATACAAGGGTGTGTTGGGTCTACCTTTTAAAGGACAAATCAGAAACGTGCCAAACATTTCACAAATTCAACTCCATGATTCAAACACAATTCCAATCCAATTCAAACATTCTGCACCGATAATGGTCGTGAGTATTTTCAGTCTACTCTTGGGGAATACCTTACCAACCAGGGCATTATTCACCATAGCTCGTGCCCCAATACACCCCAACAAAATGGGATTGCCGAGAGAAAGAACCGTCATCTCCTTGAGGTGGCCAGGGCGTTGATGTTCACCATGAATATTCCAAAATATCTTTGGCGGGAAGCAGTACTCACCGCTGCATATTTGATTAATCGAATGCCCACAAGTCAACCTCCAAACACCATTATCATGTCTAAGACAAACTTTCCCTAACTCTCGGGCCATATCTTCCTTACCTCATAAAGTCTTTGGTTGCACTGTATTCGTTCATAACCAGAACCCAACTAGATCTAAACTAGACCCTCGTGCAATAAAATGTGTTTTCATAGGTTATTCCGCGACACAAAGGGGATACAAATGTTCCTCCCCCGAAACAGAAAGGACCTTTGTGTCAATAGATGTAACATTTTTCGAGTCACAGCCATACTTCTCCACACCTACTCCTCCAGGGGACACTGACGATTCCTCATGGAAATACTCGCCCATACCTGAGCCCATCTCCCAACAATCACCTCCCCTTAATGGTCCAGTCATTAGCCGTTCCGAACTGCCCTTGCAGTCACAGAATGCGGAAATTTAGAAACAATGGGAGATAAAGCGAGGCCAGAATTAATAGTTTATTCAAGAAGAAAGCTAGCTCCAGGAATAGAGACAACCAAAGCTCAGCCAAACCAAGAGGCTGACCCAAATCCAGCTCCGCAAAACATGAACAGATGGGATCGCCCGTGGACATTCCAGTTGCACTTCAAAAGGACGTGAGAACTTGCACTACTCATCCCATTTCAAATTTTATATCTTATGAAAAACTCTCACCCTGCTTTCGAGCTTTCATTTGTAATATGTCCAGCACTCAGATTCCCAAGAACGTACATGATGCGCTTGCAATACCAGAGTGGAAACAGGCTGTTATGAATGCCCCGGAAAGAATTGACACGTGGGACATACACTACCGAAGGATAAACGACCTGTGGGATGCAAATGGGTGTTTACTATCAAGTATAAAGCAGATGGGAGCATAGACAGACGCAAGGCTAGATTGGTGGCTAAGGGGTTTACCCAAACCCATGGCATAGACTATCACGAGACTTTTGCCCCTGTAGCGAAGTTAAATACAGTAAGAGTCTTGCTCTCCTTGGCTGCTAATTTAGACTGGCCGTTGCACCAATTAGATGTGAAGAATGCTTTCTTAAATGGAGATCTTAATGAAGAAGTATACATGAGTCCTCCACCGGGTTTTCAAAGAGATGGAGAGAACAGAGTTTGCAAATTAAAGAAGGCTTTATACGGCCTCAAACAATCTCCTCGGGCATGGTTTGAAAGATTCACTCAATTTGTCAAAGGGATGGGGTACACTCAATTGCAGTCGGACCACACGTTATTTTTCAAACACTCCAAAGAGGACAAGGTTACAATCTTGATAGTATATGTGGATGATATTATAGTCACAGGTGACAACAGTGTTGAAGCAGCAGAACTCAGGCGGTTTTTGGCTACTGAATATGAAATTAAAGAACTTGGTAGTCTCCGATATTTATCTGGGCATGGGGGTTGCTCGAAGCAAGCTAGGGATCACTGTCAAAGGGATGGGGTACACTCAATCGCAGTCGAACCACACGATATTTTTCAAACACTCCAAAGAGGACAATGTTACAATCTTGATAGTATATGTGGATGATATTATAGTCACAGGTGACAACAGTGTTGAAGCAGCAGAACTCAGGCGGTTTTTAGCTACTGAATTTTAAATTAAAGAACTTGGTAGTCTCCGATATTTTCTGGGCATGGAGGTTGCTCGAAGCAAGCTAGGGATCACTGTTTCCTAGCAGAAATACAACTTAGATCTTCTCAAAGAGACGGGCATGTTGGGCTGCAAACCAGCTGAGACGCCAATGGAGCAGAATTCCAACCTTTGTCCCACACCCGACACGATCAAGGCTGATCGCGAAGGTTACCAGAGGCTAGTCGGTAAGCTGATCTATCTGTCTCACATCAGGCCGGATATTGCATTTGCTGTAACTGTTGTCAGTCAGTTCATGCATGACCCATGTACCCAACACATGAAAGCGGCACGTCGAATTCTGCAATATCTCAAGGGAAGTCCCGAGAAAGGCATTTTATTTGGCAGAAATGATCGTAAATAATTGAAGTCTACACGGATGGTGACTGGGCTGGATCCATAATGGATATGAGGTCTACCACGGGATATTGTACTTATGTATGGGGTAACCTTGTCACTTGGCGGAGCAAGAAGCAATCGGTCGTGGCTCGTAGTAGTGCCGAAGCCGAATTTAGGGCTGTGGCTCACGGACTTTGCTAAGGCTTATGGCTAAGGAGAATACTGGACTACGGATGCCGAATTCAGAGCCCATGTGCCTCTACTGTGATAACAAGGCTGCCGTGAATATTGCCCACAATCCTGTCCATCACGACAGAACAAAACATGTTGAGATTGATAGGCACTTCATCAAAGAGAAGGTTGAAAACAACACTGTTTGTATGACGTATATCCCTTCAGGACAACAGGTGGCAGATATACTGACTAAGAGCCTCTCAAAGACAGCGTTTGAACAGTTCACACGCAAGCTAGGAATGATAAATATCTATTCCTTCGCTTGAGGGGGAGTGTTAGAGATAAAGAGATCATTTCATCTCTAAACTCATTTATATTTATCTTTATCTTATCTATCAGTTATAGGACCTTTATCTTATCTTTCAACTATAGGATTAGGAGATAATATAACTATCTAGATGCTAGGTTGTTACTTTATTCCCTATATATAAGAGGGTTTGTAAGTTGTTACAATGGAAAAATAACAAGAAGATTACTTTTCTTTCTTCCCTCAATACCCGCGTTCATCTTAACTAGTTTGACTTTATCGTCTTGCATCTCAAATGCAAACAGCCTAGTCAATCTTGCTTTCAGTGTATATGCTTTGAGATTTTCAAAGAAACATATGTTTCATGGCTCAGGAAGGATGCAAGGGTTTGCTTTATATGGTTCTCCATGCGCGTGTTGTCCTTGATTTGTGCGAACATCTTGAGCAAGAAATCAGCTTTGAGCAGGTCGAAGGAGACTTTACAGCATTTCGAGGGAAATGGATCTTGGAGAAATTAGGAAGTCACCACACACTGCTGAAGTATTTAGTGGAGTCAAAAATGCATCAAAACTCCTTTCTCTCTGAGGCTATCATGGAAGAGGTTTGTATCTATTGCTTCTCCTTAGTTTTCTCATTAATATGAAACTGAATCGTTAATGCAGTCACTATTGTGGGACAATGAGCATATGTTTTAAATTTTGAATTCTTCTTGACCCACATGCCAGGAATGATTTCAGTATCAGTTGATTTCACATGGTCATCTACATCCTCTAGGCAATGCCATGCTTTGTGTAAAATACGAAGCTTCATGCAAGTGTTATGTTTTAGTGCTAATCTGCAGATTATACATATGTAGGCTTTTTGTACTACTAAATTTCCAGTCTTGTTTTCAGGAAGACTGACACAGTAGAATACTGTAATCATCTTGTAAAAATTTTCAAATGATGTAGGTCATTTATGAAGATCTTCCTTCAAACTTGTGCGCCATTAGAAATTATGTAGAAAAACAGAAGACCAGACATGATCAGATGCCCAACCCTAACAGTAAAATAGAGGAACAGATTACTTCACCAAGTAATGAAAGCTCATACGTTGATGCTGCTCCAGCCAAGATTTCTGATTGCAGCAGTGCAAGTTCATCAAGACGAAGATCGAAGATTATTGGCTTACAGACAAATATTGAAGTTCTTAAATCTGAGCTCTTGAAATTCATTTGTGAGCATGGTCAGGAAGGATTTATGCCAATGAGAAAGCAGCTACGGGAGGAAGGGCGTGTGGACATCGAGAAGGCAATTACACGCATGGGTGGGTTCAGAAGAATTGCCTTACTGATGAACTTGTCCCTTGCCTATAAACACCGAAAACCAAAAGGGTACTGGGACAGTCTTGAAAATTTGGAAGAAGAGGTTAGTGATTATTTATGCGTTTTTGCTTTTCCTTTATCACACTGTTCTCGATGTTTTGTCAGGCTTCTGAGAACATTCTTCAAAGAGGTGTAATGTATTTTTCTTACCGAGTGATTTAAAGTCATCTATTTGCAAACATGCCTTGTTAAAGTACGCGCGAAAAAAGTTTAGATGTTCGTGGCTATAACTCTTCATTTGTCTCACAGATAAATCGGTTCCAAAAAAACTGGGGTATGGATCTGTCATACATGCCCAGCAGAAAATCCTTTGAACGTGCAGGTACTGAAAACATCACTTCTCTTATTATCAAGTACTGATATACCATTTAGCACTTGTTTGTCCCAATGCTCATCTTGCCTTTTAATCTAGGAAATGATAGCATAGTTTGAAGAATGCTTATGCTAAGCTAAATGCATTGAAGGAACTCTGTTCCACACCTTTTAACCTGAAAACTATAGTTCTGTGGCTTTTGCTTCTTGCAGGACGATATGACATTGCTCGCGCGCTGGAAAAATGGGGAGGGCTCCATGAAGTATCCCGCCTTCTGTCGCTCAAGGTGAGGCACCCGAACAGACAAGCTGCTCTTTCCAAAGAAAAGAAGACTGATTTTCTTGGGCCTTATAACATAAACGGCATGGAGAATATACCATCTAAAACAATTGTTTCGCAAGATGCACAAAAGTGGCTGATGAAATTGAAGGGCTTTGATATAAATTGGGTCAAGTAAGGACTTTGATATATGTAAAATAAGGTTAGTGAGTACCTAAATATATGTAAAATAAGGTTAGTGAGTACCTAAATATATGTCCAATGGTTGACATTTACTTATACACGTGGAGTTTACATAATTTTCAGTCGACTCTACGAGTGTGATAATTACCCATATTTTCCCAAGGATGCAATGAAAATTTCCGTAAAATCGTGTATATTGCCAACATTTAATTGTGCATGGTCTCACCTATTTAGCAAAACTTCTCCGTTGTGTGCATCTAAAGAAGCTCATGTGTCCTCAGTGCACAGACGAGTTTGTAAGATTTTGGGTGATGAAATATAAAGATTTATTTCAATATATTTGTTATTTGAGTTTGTACTTAGATCGATTCTTTTTCATCATTAGAAAATAGAATTCAGGTTGATGTCATTTTAATTTATATTAGATTTTTACTAATCATAATAAAAATTCACATGACTTCAATATTTCAAAGATTTTAAATACAGTTTAAAAAAACGTGGAGAAGAATTTTAATTTCTTATATTTATTTATTTCTTAAACAATGAACATGCATTTGAAATTAAATACATCGAACTGCAAACTTTGAGATGATACAGATTTATAACTGGATTAGTTAAATGAGAACGCACTTAAAAATGTATTTTTATTAAAAAAAAACAAGATTGATTGGATAATTGTGATTCTTGGAGACATTCGATGAATGGCAACCAAGTCCTGCTAATGATTTTAGTTTCTGTACGTGGTTTCCACTCTTCTCTGTTCTCTGTTCCACAGGCGCGAGAATAACGCAGTCTACGTTTGAAATTATACATTGAAAACGATTACCCCATAAAATAATTCAACCAAAAAAGTCTTTTTCTTCAATCAACACGCTCCCCCACCTCCAATCACACTCAATCCCAATGATAAAAAAAAAAATCACGAGTGCCTTGATTTATGGTTTATACAAACTCAAGTATATGTATGAAAGATTCTGACCCAAAAATTACTGCGTCGTTTCAACTCAAATATATAACCTGAACAATCTTCTGCCTCTGTTTCCTTGGATTTGCGTCGGTGAGTTTCAAGTTTTCTCAAAGATGTTTATCTCTGTTGAGTTATCGTGTTCTGTTACAAGATTATATGTATCCGTGTATCTGATTTTGCATTCACATGAGCCAAGAAAGGAGCTTTCAAGTGGGGCGATGCTCTTTTTTTCTTACTTGCTTTAATTAATTCGTGGGTCTTTCCTGAAGTGATTTTTTCTTTCTTTTTTTTTCTGAATATAAAGAACATGATTTGGTGTGGGTCAAACTTATGTCTCGGTCTTGTTTGAAGACATTTATTGGGGTTGTGCCAACGGGTGACTGTTCATTTCCATATTTTCTTCCGTAAGCGTGCCTGTGCCTGTGCCTGTGCCTGTGCGTGTGAGATGATGGCGGTGGGCAACTGAATGTTGCACATCATAGTAGTTGTCCCGTGTATTGTGCGTTAAATATCAATAAATGGGTTTATTGCTAAAAATGGTTACACCTCAATTCTCAAAATCATGTTGTGCTCCAAAATCTGGGTGGTAAAATCCTTCCAGAATTTGTTAGGGTACATTAGTTCAAGCGTCAATTCAAGGAAATGTTTGATTCCTTCGACGAATTTTCTTTCTCCCCTCCCTCTATTTCCTTCGAGGAATTTTCCTTCTCTCTCCTTCTATCATATTTCTTGTATCCGGGAGAAAATTTATCCCACTTTTATTAATTTTACAGATATTTTGAGCTGAATTCCTTATTGGCTTGATTCATACTCTGATCAGTTAATCGATTTGAATTGGTTGTTGATGTTTTCTTCTTCTTGGAATCTGACGTGCACTTTCTTATGGTGCCTCAAGGGGTGCATTTGAAGAAAGCTGAGTTGGGCTCATGGATGGAAGTTTTGTGAACCTTGGACTGAATGGTATCCAATGTAGACATGGAGCTGGTTTCGTGGCTAAATAGAGGTTGAAATTGAGGATGAAGTTTGTCTAATAAGAGTGTGAAGCTTGTGCGTTTGTCGGATGGACCGAAGAAATTGGTTATGGCGGAGAAAATCTTCAGAAAGAAGTCCCAGCGGTGAAACAGAGAGCCCAGGATCATTATCATCTCATTCAGAAAGATTCTCAGATGATCAGGTTAATTTATTTTGTGTGTTGGCATGTGTCTGCGTATCCTCAATCTGCGTACTGACTTCGAGTTGATTCGTTGGAGACTCAAGCTGTAACTACGTATTTGTATCTTTATATGGGCTCCGAGTGGAAATTAGGAAGGCAGTTTAGATCAAAACATGGAAAACAATAACAGATTGGTGTACTTTATATGTTTCATTGGGTTTGAGTTTCATTTTAACTACTGATTGCTCATTAAAATATTGTACAAAAACCTTTTCCCAACGGAAGAACTTCAATTCCAAAATTTGGCCAGCATGAATATTCTCTGAAGACCTTGAGGGGCAGCAGATGCCAAGAAATGAGTGATTATGCACTTAACTATCTTGTTTTTGGGTCCGCCCTTTGTTGAATTTTTTGTTCAAGTTTGGGGTTTGATTACTATCATTTGAACACATTCTCATTTCCGAATGAAGAATCAAAGGCCATTAATCTTGATTTATAGTAGACACTGCTCATATTAAAGTGGACCACATAGTGTGGATATATACATTAAGTGGACCACAAATGACAGCTTCTTGCTTTTCTTCTCTGGAAAAGGTTTTTTTCATGCTTCCATTATTGGTACCCACCTTCAATTATTGACACATGCGTTGATTCCTATTGTTTTGATCACTATTATATGTGTGTAACCTAGTAAATCCTAGTTCTTCATGTCCATGAAAAATCCCAAGAAAATTTTTCCTCAATTTGCAAGCCGTGTAATGGTTTTTTCCTCTAGTTCGTCAGCTTCTTAACTTAGTTGATGACATTTTATTTGTTGATTCAATAAAAATTTGATTTATGTGATATTTATATTTCTCTCAATCTCTGGCTATATTCGGAATTTGGGCCGATGGTTTTATGTAGACATGCATGAGTTTCTCAATCATTTTATGAAGCCAATCTGTGGAACTTAGATGATTATGTCTGATGTTACCTGGAACTTTCCAGGAAAAGCATGGTAATTAGAATTGTTTTCTGAAGCTAAAGAAAGTCTCGTTTTCAAAACAATCACAGATATTTCGTGTTCTAGTTATTCTCGTGGAAATGAATACGAATCCATTTCAGATGAAGAGTTACTGTATTCTCCTCTAATGCCTTCGATCAGGTTCTTGTAAAAAAACTAAATGTCTACGTGGAGTTAAACATACTCTGGCTCTCTAGCAGTTGAGAATTCCTCTGTTCTGTGACTGAATTGATTCCCAGAAATCATTTCACATGGCCTTCTCCTTTCCTCTCTGCTACAAGATTACAAGAATATGCATTTGCTTGTCATGGATGGTACCCTGAATGGGCTTGGATGACTAATGGAGTTTTTATTTCCATACAGACGTCAAATCATAACAGTCAATCACCTGAAATTACATCTAAAGTCATATCTGGTGATGAAGAACAGGATGCAAGTTTGGAAACTCAATCAGAGAAATTATCTGAAGCTCTTCTTGATATTCGTGCCAAGGAAGACTTGGTTAAGCAGCATGCCAAAGTTGCAGAGGAAGCTGTTGCAGGTATCCTCTCGTGCACTGTCTCTTTTTCTCTCTTTGTGTATTCTTCTTGAATACACTGGTGAACCATATCTGTTTGGGAGATACCTGTTTTGTTTTAGACACATTATATCCGATTCTGATATCAAACTAACTTTGAGCTTGAACTCCAGGATGGGAAAGGGCCGAGAATGAAGTATTAATTCTGAAGAAACAAAATGAGGTCTTGACTCAAAAGAATTTGATCCTTGAAGGACGTATTGGTCATCTTGATGGAGCTCTTAAAGAGTGTTTGAGACAGCTTCGGCAAGCAAGAGAAGACCAAGAAGAGAAGATTTATGATGCTATAGCCAAGAAAAGTCGTGAATGGGAATTGACAAGATCTGAACTTGAGAACCAGATCGCGAAGCTCCATTCCCAACTTCCAAATGCTAAACTTGATGCATGCTCTAATCTTGAGGCTCTAGAAAAAGAGAACTCGATCCTTAAACTCAATCTGCTTTCCAAGGACAGAGAACTGGCACTAAGGACTTCTGAGAGAGATCTGAGCGCCTTGGCTGCCGAATCTGCCAGCAAACAGCATCTTGAAAGTATCAAAAAGGTCTCCAAGCTTGAAGCTGAATGCCGGAAACTGAAGGTTGTGACTCAGAGATCAACATTGGTTAAGGATCACAGGTCACTTTCTGCTTCATCAGTTTATGCCGAGTCCTTGACGGATAGTCAGTCAGATGGTGGTGAGAGGTTACCGGTATATGAAAGCAGAAGCTCCAAAATGGATGGATTGGAGTCGATTGATGATGATTCTTGCCAAAAAAGTCCTTGGGAATCTGCTTTAGTGGTGGGACAAATTTATACCAACAGAACTCTGGAAAGAAGTCTCGTAAATCCTTCTGTCGAGATTGATCTCATGAATGATTTTCTTGAGATGGAGAGGATATTAGCATCACCGGAGACACAGAGTGTTGGCGACCACCCATGCACAGTGGTCAATGACAGGGAAGATCATATGAAAATTGAACTGGAAGCTATGATTAATTGGACGGCCAAACTAGAAGAGAAATTTCAAAAAATGGGTTCAGAGAAAATAAATCTGGAGATGGCTCTGACCGAGTGCCAGATTCAGCTTAAGAAGTCAGAAGATCAACTGAAGGAGACGGAGGCAAAGCTGGTGGACATGAGTACTCAACTGACTGCGGCTAATCAAGACAAGATAGCTGTACAGAAAGAAGTCACGATTTTGAAAGAAAAGCTTAATAACTCTACAAGACTTTTAGATGAAGCAAAGGTACATGCTTCACAAGTTCGCAACCAGTTGATGGATTCAAATCAAGCAAAGAGGTTAGTTTTGGTGGAACTTGAGAATGCCAACAAAACGAAAGCAGAAGCAGAGTCACAACTCAAAGTCCTGAAACTTGAGCTAGATGAAGCAAAGGTGGATGCGTTACAAGTTCGAAACCAGTTGATTGATTCATATCAAGAAAAGAGGTTAGTTTTGGTGGAGCTTGAGAGTGCAAACGTGAGGAAAACAGAAGCAGAGGAGCAACTCAAAGTTGTGAAACTTGAGCTAGAAACCTTGCGTTCAAACAATTTTTCCTTGGAGAAAGAGGTCGAAGAGGAAAGGAAATTATCAAGTGATTCTATTTCAAAGTGCAAGAAGCTGGAAAATGAGATGTCAAGAATGGCTATGGAGTCTAAGCTTCAGAGTTCAGCCATTGTCGAGGAGTTCAGAATCAATCAGGTTAGTTTTTTGTCATCTTTTATGCACCTTCAATGCAAGTTCTGCGCCATATAAGCATTCAGATATTGTAACTGTGGCTACCAATGCTGATTTCAGGATAAAGAATTGGAGGTGGCTGCTAGCAAATTTGCAGATTGTCAAAACACGATTACTTCTATTGGTCGTCAGCTGAAATATCTTGCCTCAATAGATGATTTCTTGTTCGACTCGGATAAGAAGACAGTAGAAGTCCTATGAAGGGGTGATAGCATCACATTTTAAAGGTGGGACGGATTCTTGCTTGGCCCTTTTGCGGCCAAATACATATATGATATTTTGAAGCTTCTGTACTAGTGTGCAAGCTTTCTACGTCGTAAGGTGGTGATGTTACGGCGGAAGGAAGCTTCCATGAAGAGCAAAGTTAATTTGAAGAAGAAGAGATGAAACTAGGACAGTAGTGTCTTGGGGATTATTTCACTTCCTTTCCTTTCCTTTCATCACCTTTTTTTCTCCAATTGATTATGTACACCGACTTGGTTACAGCAATATGCACAGAGGAAGGGGGTGTTAGGAAGGTTTGGTTATAGGTCTTTTGGATTTTATTTGAATGTAGTGTCATATATCTCAAAATATCAACATCTTTGAATTATATATATATATATTACTGTAAGATCAATGGATTAGGCAAATTATTGATGACTCTGACATTGCTACAATTTTTAACATTGAGTTTTTTTATTTTTTAGAAACAGTAATATGCTCTATATGCTATCTGTTTCTCCTAAAAATTTAGAGCTATAATTTAGTTTTTAAAATATTTAAAACAAACGTATTAATTTTAAAGTGTAATTGTAAAAGCAATGTTTTCGTAATTGAATCGATCTAGCTTTTAAAACAGTTCAATCGATTTCACCGGAAGATCGAATCGTAATATGTTTATTAATTAAATATTAATATAATATAATGAATCATATGTTTTAAATTTTTAAAAATCTAAAAAATATAAATAAATTGATAAAAATATCTTTAATTGTTATGCAATTCATTTACATAACTTTTCAATTTAGTTTGTTCAAACGAAGTCTTGAGTTCGATGGCTAGTAGTGAATAAACAAAAAATAGAAGGTACGGAAAAAAAACTTGTGGGGTGAGAGAGGCTCGAACTCTCGACCTCAGGATCACTCAATTAAGCTATGAGACCTACGCGCTAGCCAACTGCGCCACCACCCCGGTCATGTTAACTATTACTGTGGAAACTATTAGAATGGCTAATTTGCTAATACGAATCTGTTGGACTAGTATGTCCAAGATGCTCGGTTATTCTGATAATTGAATTCCTATTTCTTTATCCTTCCTTTTCTTTCCCCGGAATGATTTTACTATGCAAATTAATGCATGATTTTATTTTTTTTTTACCCATCTTAATTTCTCAAAAATATACACGCACGTTCAACTTTTATTCAACCCACACATCCACACCATCCTTAGGCAATAGGGATAAGCACTGTTTTAGTCCTCGTACTTACACCCTTAAGGCTTAAACATTTTTAGTCCTTAAACATGTTGGGATTACAGTTGTGGTCCTTAACCTTTCAAAACATGAACATAAATAATCATTTTTCTTAAACAACGTTGATTAGGCAAATGAAGACTATGGAATATGGATATAGTTGCCCTCATTCTTCGAATGGCAGTGTCCATTCATATACCCAACACCAAACATTATTTGCCAGTTGTGCTGACATCATCAAAGGGGTAGACATGTTTTAAGTAACATACTAGTCGGAGTACACTTATGGATAAATTTGTGAATTTAGAAAGAATATAGAGATGTGGAATGATGATATTGATGGTAAGAATATCTTTAATGAAGATAGATCTGATGGGGGTGAATAAATATTTTTTTACAGTGACTATGACATGGAAGAAGATGATAAGATGTTTGATTTGTTTATAGATCATGATGAGGAACTTGTTGGTGTAGAGAAAGGAAAAGGTTTTAAATGAATGAGTTATTTGTGAGGATTTATATGCTAGATTACAAGCTGAAGCTGATGATTTTGATCGTGTAGGTAGTGGAGATGACGGTAATAATGGATCCAATGATGTGAATAGAATGAAGACTTTTGTGAAGAAACTGGAAGAAAATCCTAAACTGGACACCTTGCAATTTAGGTGTGATGTGTGTAATACTATGAAGGCTGATGTATCAAAATCTCAAGCATACAGGGCAAGGACAAAAAAGCAAAGCAGCTGATTGATGGTAGAATGAAAGAACAATACAATAATATTTTGGGATTGTTGTGAGGAAATTCAAAGAAACAATCCTGGTTCAATAGTGATAACGAAGCTTTCGGATGAAGAAGGTTCACAACAAAAGGGATTTCATAGATTGTACATGTGTTTGAATGCATCACTGTGGTTTCAAGAATTCTTGTAGGCCAATCGTTGGTCTTGATGGGTGCTTTTTTGGAAGGAAGATATGGAGGTCAGTTACTAACAGCAGTTGGAGTCGACCCAAATAATCAAATATTTCCAATTTCATATGCAACAGTTGAAGGTGAAACTAAGGATAGTTGGTTGTGGATTCTTATACTTTTGGTTGGTGACATAGGTTTTGAGAATGACCACAAATGAACTTTTACTTCTGACAAGCAAAAAGGTTAGGTTCCAGCATTTCATGGTTTTCTCCCTCATGCAAAACTTTGTGATAGACATTTGCACAACATGAAAAGAGATGGATTTAGTAGTCTTGTTATAAAAATGCATTGTGGGCGGCCGCAAAAGCAACTGTGACTAAAAATTTTGAAAGAAAATGTTGGAATTGTGAGGTCTGGATGGTTAACAATTAATTTGGATAATTAATCGAGCGTTGGCATAGACCAGATCGGGCGCAAGCTGGTCTGGGGCAGATTAGCTCTGAGCTAGATGATCCGAAGGAGAGCGAGCTGGTCTGTGTGTGGAACAGCTCTCGGCTAGTTTTCGTAGACCGGTTCGAGCTGGATGGTTGGATGCTTATAACTTGTTAGCGACTAGGATGGAGATTAACAGGGAGACACCTGAAGTGGTTGGGTCCTATATGCCCCAATATAAAGAAGATACTGGATAAAATTATTCGTTAAAGCTGCTGAGGTGTGTGCCTATGAGATCTGATGAATGGCATTTCCAAGTTACCGGACCTTATGACCAACACTCTGTTAATCTGTGGGAAAAGACATGTAGTTGTAGAAGATTGGATTTGACTGGCATATCTTATAAGCATACAGTTCTAATATATGGAGCAGAAAAGAAAGCCCTGAAACATATGTGCATCCACGCTACATTGTGAACTCATGCCAATCTTGTTATGAGCATACCATATGTGGTATTACTAGTCCAGAATTGTGGCCTTCAAGTAATAAGATAGCTCCTCTACCACCAACATATGCAGAAATGATTGGTAGACCAAAGAAATGGAGGAGGAGAGAGCTGAATGAGCCACCTACTGCAAGTCATAACCCACATAGATTTATATTGTTATATTTTATTGAATTGATTTCAATTTATTCGTTGTCTTTTTTTTGTCTAATCCGTGTATTAAGACTTTCCCTTCCAAAGGAAAAGAAAAGGGGACAAAATAAGAAAAATCAAATCTTACAACAAGTCTATGTTATATTTGAAGTAATAGCATGACATTAACATCCTAGGGTTCTTTTAGAGTTTTAGTCAGAGCTCTAAACCGATTCAGTGAACCTGTTCACAAAATTCCTCATTGAAACATAATCTTCCAAATATAATATTACGGTTTAAATTTTAGGCAAAAACAGACTAGTTGTGAACGATGCATTTATTTTTTTATCAAGTGGGAAGAGAGAGTTGCACTAGTTTATTGTAGGGTTTCTCCATTTTTCTTATCTTCTTGCAATGTGTGAAAAGAAAACAACAAAAACAAGAACAGCCAACTAAGATGGTACAACTTTCCACGCTAGTTGATGCATGCCCAAGTCTTTTTAGTAGTGACCATGGCCATGATCAATTTTAAAGTTCAGAATTCACTATTCAGAATATTAGCCGACACTTTATACCAAAGTCAAATCTATCCATCTAATGAAGCAAGCTAACAAGGAGGTGATATAATGCGGTTAGTTTGTTATATAAGTCATCGCTTCCGAGTTCCTATCTATTCGTGCATATTCTCAATTTAAAACTTATATGAGTTAAGGAGTATATGATCTATATAGTGGTTAACCTGGAGTTGATATATGGCCCCTGCACCACAACAAAGGAAAGTTGAATCAGTCCAGGGGGGCAGGGACTCCAGATCTCGTGTTTCATTTCTCTCTTCATTCCATTTTATTATGCTATAATATTTATGCCTAGACATAAATACACAATGTTTACTTTAAAGGGAATTAAATATGTAATAAAGGCAGTTTTTGTTTTAAAATTCTGGAGACTTCTGATGGTGGGTAGCCTCCAGAACATCGATCTTTGTTTGGAAGTTGTACGGATTAAATTGAAAATATTATTTCATGGTTCGAAGTATTCCGGTGCTTGGAAGACCTCAGTGCAATGTAACTCTCACAAGAAGACAAAAACTGACGATTGACAGACTCCCAATTTTCCAAGCCCTTTGAACTTTATATAATATCAGCGCCCACCATTATATACGAAACCACCTTCGAGATTCAATCCTCGTTAGGCTGGCTGGTTTCAAAGGAATAAGCTGTTGTAGAAGTTGTTTGTGGTATTCTAGTGTTCAGTTCTATTAATTAAAACTCAAGAAACGTAAAACTAAAGATAATCGTGTGGATATAATTTCCTAAACTATTTCATTCATAAGAGTTGTTATTTATTTGGAAAATAAGACCACTCGACTTTCTGAACGAATGGGAAACTTATATTTGTGGATTTTGGAACCATTCATAGGCAAGTATCTATTGGTAGGGAAACTACGGCGTTTTAATATTTTAATAAGTCCAAGTGGAAAGAAAACAACAATATATAGATGTATAGTGGAGTGACTAGTCGGAGTCACCTAGTCGCATGGCGCAAGTCCGGCCTAGAAATGGCGCCCACGGCCACATCTCCTTCTCCAATTTCTTCGAGCAATGGCTGACTGAGCAGAACCAGAACCTCGAAACGCTGGTTTCTGCCTCCAAAGAGAACGTGGAGAAGCTGGAAAACGGACAGAATGGTCGAGCGGTAACTCAAGAAGAATTGGATGGGAACATCCTGCGTCCTCTCATAGAACGGGTGATCCAGCACTACGAGAAGTATTATGGAGCCAAATCGAAATTTGCCAAGACCGATATACTATCCATGTTCAGTCCTCCATGGAGGAGCAGCCTAGAAGATGCTTTCCTCTGGATAGGGGGCTGGCGACCGAGTATGGCTTTCCACTTGCTGTATTCTAAGTCCGGCCAACAGGTGGAGGCCAAACTCATGGAGCTCATACAGGGACTGAGCACAGGTGATTTGGCGGATCTGTCTTCCGACCAGCTTGATAAAGTGAATGAATTGCAGAAAGTGACTGTGAGGGCTGAGAAGGAGTTGACGGAGAAGCTGGCCAAGAAGCAGGAGAGTGTGGCTGATGCGAGCATGGTGGAGTTGTCGCATGCTGCGACGGAGCTCATCAGGGTAGGGGAGGCGGCGGAGGACGGCCGGGTGGATGCGGCGCTGGATCCCAAGAAAGAAGCGTTGGTGGAGATTTTGCTGAAAGCTGATGCCTTGAGGCTCAAAACACTGAAACAGGTGCTTCAGATCCTAAGCCCGATACAGTGCGTGCATTTCTTGATCGCTGCTGCTGAGTTGCACCTGAGGTTCCACGAATGGGGTAAGAAAAGGGATGAAAAGAACCGTGAAGTTGCAGCTGCTGGAGATGAGCCCAGAAACCGTTAGATGGGTGAGAACGTGACTCTAAATTAACAGTATTTCTAAATATCTAGCCTAGTACGATTGTGTCCTTTGTGCATCGTCAACTTCTATAACATGGAACTCTGAATATCTTCGAGTTCTACGGATTTCGTGACGTTTCGTTGTTGTCCTGCTAGATTTTACTTCGTGGGTTTCTGTCTTTCATTTGCGTGTTAATTATCCGCCTTAGCAGTAGTAAAAGGTTCCCAAGTCATTATCGATTTCGTTTCGATTCAACTGCTGCTTAAACGATTTGATGGGAAGGAGGCCTCATCGTGATTCTAGTGTAGAACCTGCAGCCTCTAACCAATAAAATGGTTCTTACCACTATTTAATTCACCTCAGCACCTCTTCTTACTCGTTCAAACCGGCCCCTACCTAATGCGCCCTTCTCCAGTACAGTATCTGTTCATCTCATACGGTGGAAAACGTCGCCTCAAAACATAATAAACAAGTGTATATTTATCATTGAATTTGCTATATCAACATCTTATTCTCTTTCTCTGATACATGAATGCTGCACTCTAACGTAGAAAACACTACAACGAAAGAATAAATCCAACAAATGCCAGGATTTTAACCATAAGAGATGTCATACTAGTTGCCTAAGTCATCCACTCAGCAGATTTAGAGTTGGTATGTCTTCATACTGCATCGATGTTTGACCTCTTGTTTTTCTCTTTCCTCGTATTATATCACAACCTACCAGAGTCCAGTTCCACAGAGTTACTGCACTATCCCACTTTGCCTCTGTTTTACAGAGGAAAAGGGGGAGGTATCACGATCTCTGTACATCGCTGCGACACCTTGATTTATACTAAGCTGCGGAGGACCAAGCCATTCTTGATCCCAAAATCAAACGGTCTTCTACATATAACCAGACATTTCTTGAAACAAAGATGTCTGATCGTTATACTGTAAGTGGGAGCCATAGAAGTAATCTTGAAATCCATCCATATTGTTTAGCTGAAAATCAACGAAACTTTCAAGCTCGCTCCACTTTGCTTCGCTTTGGACCTCCTTGTAATCGATCAAAAAGTCGGGTGACAGCACATGCTCGGAGCTACTCGAGTCGGTATGAAACTTGGGCGGCGATCCTGATGCGTCGAACTGAGTATGGTCATTCACTCTTCCTGTGGTATAGGGAGCTTGCACTAGTGCCGCCCGGGCCGCCATTCTTTTACAGTCCAATGTGTTCAAGTTCGGTTTCTGTTCTTCGACTTCGGTATCTGAGAATTCCACGGCGTTGTCATCCAAATCGTAATGCTTTTCGACAGTCCCTTTCTTGTTGTATATTCTACATAATACCCAATCATCGAGCTGCAACATCAAATAAACAAAAGATTCACAAACTTGACCAATGAACGAAGACTTGATCATGCTTGCATAGCTTAGACAAAAGATAATCTTGAAATTCAGTCAAGTACCCTCAAATTGCTTCTTCTGCCAGCAGATCTATCTACATTGGCGAGGCGGTATTCGTGCATAATCCAATTAGTCTTGACCCCTCTTGGAGCTTTTCCTGCATAAAACACCAGAGATTTCTTGATTCCCAGTGTCTTCGGCTTGCCCACCGGCTTATCTGCTCCAGTGGCCTTCCAGTAGCCGGTGCCGGCTGCCCGGTTTGGCCGTGAACCGTTTGGGTACTTGCGGTCTCTTGGAGAGAAGAAATACCACTCCTTTTCACCACATAGTGCCATCTCTGTGATCAACACGAAAATATCAATGGATGGGGTAGAAGAAAACCGAAATAATTCAAAAAAACATATAAATTTCAGGTTTGAAATTAGATTCCCATAATTATTTCGTATGAACTGATGATTACGACAATCACTCAAAACAGATGGCGATTTAAAAAATGCAGATCTGAGGAGATCATGATTAACCCATACAGCTCAATCATTCAAAAAATTATGTTTCACCGTTATCTCCGAGAAAGTGGGAAAACCAAAAGACCATGAAAAAACCCAGAAACAAATCCTCACCAGGAAGCTGCCATGGATCAAACTTGTAGAGATCAATCTCAGCTATGATTGGAACGGCAATCCTCTGTCCCGCACACTTGCGGCAGAGATAATGCTCCACGAGCTCCTCGTCCGTCGGATGGAACCTAAATCCCGCCGGCAAATCCAATTTCTGGTCACCACCCTTCATTCACAGAGAATTTTCCTAGAACAAATTCCTGAGCTAGAGTCACAGTTAATTCTCTTCTGAGCCTACTTTGAACGAAGAAAATGGAACCTTGGCCTCGTATATATATATACACTCTGTATTATTTGTACCACACGTGGGCCCTTGTCCTATTTTTACCTTTTCTTTTTAATCTGTTATATTCAACGTGGTTCATTTGTGTCTCTATGTTGGTAGGCGTGTTCATGTACGTGGATAGCGTCGATGTCTTGCATGGCTCGGTTTAAAACGATGTGTCCCTTGACCAGCGGCGGTTTGCTAGGGGAGTTGACCAGAGTGGCGCAGCCCATGAATGTCCCACTGGTCCAATAAATATGCTAGGTTAACATGACCTACCTGTCTGGTTGATACGTCACTGCTTTCGTCACTGCCCATTTCATCCTTTTTTATCACTTCAAGTCTTGCAGGTCAAATGCTTCTGACTCGTGGCTTCCAGAAAGAAACAGGGTGGTGTGACTATTATCGAATACACCAACAAAGATTAAATCCCATCCATTTTTTCCGGACCGATTAAAAAAAATTAAATAATTTTGAGAAAGACAGACCACTGTCACGGACTTGTTCCCTTAACAATGTCTCGTGCGGCTTTAGCTTCTTTCCACCCTTTATGATAGCTGAGTCAGTCTCTCCCGAATAATGCTTGAATGAGCTAAGATTGTTGGCAAGAAAGAAAAGGCACAAAGCGTTGGAAGGAAAGTGATTGTATTGCTTGGTGATTACAAATGAAGTTCATACACCTATTTATAGTATTCCACCTCCTTAATGGATGGTGGAGATCAACTTGGTCCAACGGTGGAGGCTAGGTCTTTCTAGAACTCTCTACTCTCTACATCCTCCTACTTTTCTAAGTATTTACAAGGCTTATCTAGAAGAGTCTACATGTCTCTACAAAGGGGAAAGAATCTAGAAGGTTATTTACAAGTTGGACCCAAGGAACTTGGGCTAAGAAGAAGGGCTAGTCTTGTTGGATCAAATATAACTTGCAGGCTTCAAACTCCACAAGACTTGGCCCCAAAAGTGGCGGGTTGTGACACTATGCTACATTAATATTGATGAATTTAAATTCGGGTGGATTTCAAATATATCCAAGATGAGTATTATTTCATATTCAGACAAGCCTTAGAGGAAGTTGGATGAAACCTAAAAGGGGTTAGATTCATGCACCTGCTTACTTGATGTCGTGGTAGTGAGATTTTGATCCAAATTGGTGGAACGAAGAAAAACCCATATTCAGATGAGTACATTCAACTTTATCCATATTTGAATATTGAAGAGTAGGGAGTCGTAGAGAACTCTAAACGACATAGCCTCCACAGTTAGATCAAGTTGTCTCAATCGTCCATTAAGGAGGTGGATCACTATAAATAGATGCAGGGACTTCATTGTAAGGATCCAAGCAAATATTCAAGCAATCAATCTTTAGCACACAATCACTTTCCTTCCAACACTTTGTGCCTTTTTCTTTCTTACCAACATTTTTAGCTAACTCAAGCACTTTTCGAGAGAGGCTGACTTAGCTACCACAATGGGTGGAAAGGAGCTAAAGCCGCACGAGACATTGTTAAGGGAACAAGTCCGTGACACTATGTTAGTTCAAATCACTATTCAACGTGTGGATTTCAAATATATCCAAGATGAGTATTATTTCATATTCAAACAAGCCGTAGAGGAAGTTGGATGAAACCTAAAAGGGGTTAGATTCATGCACCTGCACTTGAAGTTGAGGTAGTGAGATTTTGATCCAAATTGGTTGAACGAAGAAAAACCCATATTCAGATGAGTACATTCAACTTTATCCATATTTGAATATTATTACATGAGACGCTTAAATGCCCCATTTGTCTCCCAGTGCTTTCAATTCAAGTTTTGGTCTGAAAAACATAATCTTACGTTCAATTCAAACAAATGGGGTTTCAAGATTTCTTTTAAATTCACTTGAATTTTAATCCATCTGAAACAGATGAAATAAATTTAAAACATATGGATTCAACATGAGTGAAATAAAAAGGAAAAATAAATTAATTTGATACCGATGAGGAAAGTGATGGATTCGTGGTGTTGAGGTTGTGACGTGCTTCGTGACATTAGATAAGGATGCTCTTTTTCCCGGAAACCGCAGCTTCGTGAGTGCATCTGGCAACCACATATTTGTTTTTTTATTTATTGTTTCTCTTAATTAAAAATGAAAAATATATTTATTGCCATCATGATAGAGTTAACTATGTGGAACCCATTCGCATTCAATTAAGATCTTCATCTTTTGTTTATGTCAACGTCGAATTGGGTTCTGAATGTATTGGAAATGGTTTCCAAAGCGTCCAAGTTATATGAATTTCAGTCTAAGGCATTCACACATAGAACCTGTTTATATCAATGGATTAATATGTCAGAGTTCCCTTAACATATATAAGTTTTAAATCGAGATATATATACGAGTAGGTAGCGAGATGACTTATATAACGGACTAACCCTCAGAATATATCCACACAATATTTCAGTGGAAATATGCTCCATACGAGAATCGAGCCCGTGAAGTCGAAGAGGGTACTCCCACGTCAATGTTTACATGTTTGAATGGCATAAGATACTATGTCTAAAAAAGCATAATTAATAAAATATTTGATTTAGACGATGTGAAAAGTATTTGACAAATAGTAAGAGCCTTTTTATCTGATTTATTATGATTAAGAGTAAAATTAGTAAATTATATTTTAATCTTTGTACTAGTTAATAAATATAAATAAAAAGGAGCTAGGAGATTATATTGAATATTTATTCGTAATTTGATTGATATAATTAATCATTTATGATATAAGATAAATATATGTAAATGATTCTTGAATTGAAGAAATGATTTTAATATTTCAATCCAATACTCAAGTCAAAGAATACCTTAAAACTTGTTGTACGTAACACATTGTTCGACGTGGTTAACTATTATATGATCTGAACGGTTAGCTTATTAATGGGCTAACCCCATGTATAAACATAGATCCTTGACCCATACATGTTTTAAATCGATGGATATGCATCAGTAGGCAGGGACGTCGAGAGAGACTTATATAACGGACTAACTCCCAGAGCATACCCCACAATATTTCAGTGGATAATATGTTTCACACGAGAATCGAACCCGTGAAGCCGGAGAAGTTACTCCCACATCCCCCAAGTCTTACCAACTCTCCTATCTCCCTGAGAACAACTATTATAGCTTTCAAGATAGCATGAGCATGTGTGTTTGCCAAATAAACTGATGATAGGAACACAACTCAAATATTTTAAATTATAAAGTAACTCATTTAGATCGACGACATGTGATTCATGAGAACTCTTGATCTTCACTCAACTACCTATTATATCAACTAATATTTGCCATTTAAAAAAGAAAAAAAAAACATTGTTGCTGACAACGATGTGAGTCAATTATTTTTAACTGTAGTTATGAACTC
This sequence comes from Dorcoceras hygrometricum, assembly GCA_001598015.1. Taxonomy (NCBI): domain Eukaryota; kingdom Viridiplantae; phylum Streptophyta; class Magnoliopsida; order Lamiales; family Gesneriaceae; genus Dorcoceras; species Dorcoceras hygrometricum. The sequence continues at coordinate 127,161 of KQ995246.1, forward strand.
GATATGCTCCACAAGATATAACATATTACATTAAATTGATCTACGCAGTATATTATCATCTCATTTGAGCATTTTGGTCTTTGAAAGACAGTTTTACAGTAAAAAAACTAAAATAAAAAAATATCGCCATGGTTTATGCAACAATTCATGTAGCCAAGAAGATTCAAAATATTTTTTTATGAAAATTCATATATGATTTGGGAGAAAACCAATATAAATTTCTAGTCATCACATGATTTAAATTATTACATTTCGAATGCTTAAAAAATATTAAGTGCTCTACTTTGGACATGGGTTCAAAAAGCGTGTGCTACGAGAAAGTTTATAAGTTCGAGTCTCATTGTTACTGTTTTATTGGGCTATGGATCAATATTAGTCGGATAATCCAAACCAAAGCCCGATAAAGCGAGCCCATAAAATGTAAGGCTTCGTATCTTCCCTGCAGCCCAGACGACATATCCTCGTCACGTGTTCTTCAATCTTTTCAACGGCAAATGCAATGTCTCCGTGTGGGATTTCGGATTGGAATATCCCATTGATCAAGCAAAGCCACTCTCACCTTATTGGCACTTTTCCTATTTTATCAACTCTCAAGAAACCAACCCAGCTCTTTTCTTGCTCACAGTCGCCCGTCTCTTGTTCGTCTTCTTCAAGTGTTGTAAGATGGAGGGAAAGACTGAGAGGTTCTCTGGGGAGGAGAATGTTTAATCTGTCAATTTGTGGGCTTTTATCATCATTGGACCTAGCATTTTCAAGAATCTTGTTATGCTCCGAGGCGCTGGCATCTCCATTATTGGAACTTGAAAGATACAGTGATTCCAAAGAAGGCTTCACTCTCCTCGTACCCTCGTCCTGGATTAAGGTGTGCTTCTTGCTTCTTGTAAAAAGAAAAAAAGGTTTCATTCTGGATTCCTTTTTTGGATAATTGTAACAGTTAGGATAGAATTCAAAGGAAATAAGACATAAAGTTTCCATCTTTTGGTCGTCCCTGGTGGTTCCGCCAGTTTACTCCAAATATAGAGCGACCCCTGTTCAAGTTTTAAGTATGGTCCATCTTTATATTGATTCTGTTTTGCATGGTATTGAGCATTATCAACGGAGGTACTCAAAACAAATAAAAATCTAGTTTGTAATTTCTCCTAAAATTTAATTTCACCATCCCTGCTCAGATCCGTTTCGTCGAATTCCTAAGTCTTCCCATATTAACATTGGAGTGAACCAGGTTGATAAAGCTGGGGCAACCGTTTTGTTTGAAGATTCAAACAACAAAGCCAACAATGTGGGAGTTGTGGTGAGTCCAACTCGGATATCATGCCTCGGGGAGTTTGGTACTCCTGAATTTGTGGCAGAAAAGCTTATTCAGGCTGAAAAGCGCAAGGTGAGTCAATTTTACTTTCTTTTGCAATTTTTGATGGTCTCTTGTATGCTGTGTGATATTTGTTGTTTATGACAATTTTGCCACTTTGTGAACCTATGAGACTGTAGGCAGTGAAATGGTATTCTATTTTCCGGGCAAAATGTAAATAATTCAGTTCAGCAACACTGTCAGCTTATGATCTCCTCAAACATTTAATTGTGTGTCCTGAATATGGGATGTTTTAATCCATTAGCTTAGAGGGTAAGCGGTGGACCTAGGATTTCTGGGGAGATTCTATGGAGCTGGAGTGTGAAATGTACAATTGTAAGAAAAAATTAATTTACCTTTTTCATTTGAGGGGTGGTGCACTTCTGCTGATCGGCCCCTGTAATGGATAAGATCTCAAATGCACACTTATCATTTTCTTGACAAAATGGCTGATTAGAGTTTTTTAGCTGTGTAGGAAAGTACGAAAGAAGCTGAGGTAATTTCTGTCTCAGAGAGAGTGGGCCATGCAGGCCTACAAGTTTATGAGTTTGAGTACAAGGTTGATAGCACCAGGGGAGGGATGAAGCGGGTTTTTTCTGCCGCATTTGCCACATCTAAGAAGCTCTACCTTTTGAATATCACTCAATCTGATAGAGTAGACAACCCTCTGGAAATGAAGCAGAGATTGATTCTTGAACAAGTTCTTCACTCTTTCAATGCTATACCTTCAACCTAATTGATCATCCGATTTTTCCCTGTCGTTGTGGTCTTAAACACACCACAGTAAGCTTCTCTAATTTATAAGTTCTTGTCACTTCTGTTGGTTGCTTGCTTATTTTCACCATTCAATTCATGCTATCCAAAACCATGTTACTTCAGGTGCCATTGCTACTATGAGTGAGTTAAACTTGATGGTTGCATGTACATTGCAGAAAGCAATCTGTAAATTATCTCATTTAACACCGAAGCAAACACAGGTCCCTTCTCACTGTTCTGGAGTCGATTCATTCTTTCCCAAGTAGAAATTTTCAAGTTCTTGAAAGTTGATAACTATATACATGTATTGTGCAGTATCTACAGTTACTTCTCTCCGACTAGTCTTCCTTCTCTTTAATCACTACGTCAATTTAACATCGGATATAGAAAGCCCTGAAAAATAAATAACATTTGGAACAATTTTATAGAGAACATGACCAGATCCTAACCGAAATAAAAGAACAAATTAGAAATAGATCACTCACTCTCTTTAGCGCTTGCCAATAAGATGAAAACAAATGAAAGATCCTGTAATTGGCGACAAACGAAAGAAGTGGAAATTTCAAATGGGTCAAATCAATTAATTCAATATTGTTAACTAGCTGTCTTTGGTAGCGTTATTCTAATTTATAGAGGTCTGCTTTTGTTAAGATGGGTCTCAAATTTACTTTTTATTAAATTCTGATTTGTTTATTGGGTAATTTTTTTGGCTCTACGATACATTTTACACTCACCTTGTGGCACTCAAATCCATGGATTTATCGATTACATTATTTGAAAAGGTGGCATTTGAAGTGATTCAAAACCTTACTAAATTCTGATTTCTGTTACAAAATCCTCTGTTTCGGAGCAAAGCAATACAAAGCTATCCGATATTGGTATGGTATCGTGATATTTGTTTATCTACTGAAGACATTCGGAAGAAAACATGTGATGTATAACATGTTAAAAGCTGATTAGGATGCTTTCTTTTAATTCTTGAAGATTGAAGATATTTTAGAGAACCATTCCATCGTGGAAATCTGGAAAATTAGGTTGCAATAGCTGCAATTGTGATTTAAGCTCCTTCCATTCTTCTCGAAACAAACTGTAGCTTGAATTTTCTGCCAAGACATCTACAGACACTTCCTTCCGGATAACCATCGAGCTTGCATATTGTTCAAATTTTTCGATCTTTTCCAAGAGAAGTGTACTGTTTCCCTTTTCAACTTCACCTCTAAACTCATAAATGCAGTCCCTTGCTTCTTCCACTCTCGCCCAAAAGCACGAATCTTGTGTCAAACTCGCAAATTTGGTTCTTGGGTTGTTTTCTTCGTCTCCAACATTCCTGTCCCTCCACCACTTGTCAAACATCTTGAACCTTCTCTGCCTGCCATGCTCAATATAATGACCGTTCTTCTTATGCTCACCATTTCTGTAGTATTCAGCAATTTCCAGTGGCTCAACGAGTAGTTTGTAGAATTGTGCGGCGTTCACGTACTTTGCGAGCTTGTGAAAATCATGGGTTAATTTGTTTGTTTGTAGCATGTCGATCAGTTCGTCCCAAAACCATCCCAGTCTGAGACGGTTCATATTAACTTTGGAGCCTCTCTTTGAAGCACTTCTTAGCTTGAATGAGTCATAGTAACCCAACTTTTCATCTGAGTCATCACAAAATACTTTGTACCACTCAATCTGTGCTCGAAGTGGGGTGATTTTAGCTAAGTTGACTGCCATCTTTGCATTGTTGAGGTTGCGTTTGCATCCTATTTGTCTTGCCTTCAAGAGGCAGTCTTTTGCATCTCCATAGGCCGATTCCTGTGAGAAGCAAACCAAAGTATTCTTAGAGCAAATTTTTTTATTGGAGCTTATAAGGTACTTCAAAATTTCAGCTAAGTGGTTCCTGTGATGATCCCCCCGTGAGCCTTGGGCTCCATACAGTGACATTCTTTTGGCTCAAATGATGACGCATACGCCCAGTAAGTTTGGTCTAAACTTCACACTTATCACTCATGCACAATATTGCGAGGGCTAAATAGGTAGGAACTGCATGTCTTAAGTCTAGCATCTCTCAGGCTAACTCGTCGTAGTTCTTTCAAACCTTAGAGCATTTCTGAACCAAGACTAACCATCCGGGGTGTTAGTTAAATTTACCTGAGTAGTTAGCTCCAAAGACCGCAATGCCAGTGTGATCCCTGCATCATTGCTTGACTCAGAAAAACACGCATCCACAGAGTTTGTCTTGAGTAAATACTGCCAGCAATATTTCTCAACATATTTTCCATACTCAAGGTGATCCTCTATGCCAGAAGTAGCCGAACCTTTCATCATCACCAAATAGAGAAACTTAACAATTGCCACTGCATTATCCAAGCAGATAGCACCCTCATCTGTGCAGAACAAATAGCTCCCAAACGGCCAAAACAGGCTTGTTTCTCGATCTCCACCTCCTTGTGACCGGCATGCAACACAAGCCAACACTTTCTCAAACAGATAATCTCTTTTGTCATCGGATATTTGGTGAGCGATCTGTCCAAAATATGGACCAGCCATAGATAAATGCCACAGTTGGAAGAGGGCATGGAATTGTGAATCAAACAGTTGTGATGCAGCGAAGAGGAGTCGTGGCAACAAATCATGTCGTGCTACAACATGACAGAAGTTTCCAGCCCATCTTTCTTGGAGGATGGCCTGAGAAAACGGCTCGTTTCCCAGCATTGGTGAACCGTAGGTGATGCAGAAGACTGATATGAAAGATGAATTGGTCTGAATGTTTGTAAGAAGCCAGAGAGCTGAAAGAGAAGCAATTGCACCTCCCAGGGAATGGCCGGTGAAAACAACTGATTTGCATTCATTAACTATTTCAAGAATCTGCAGTTTATGATGGCAAAGGTTCGTTATAAACCATTTCAAGGTAATATCGGCTCTTTGTGGTGCTTGGAATAGATAAAAACAAAAATAAAGGTATTTGAAATATAATTCTAACCACCGCGTAGAAATTGTTGTTATCTGTTAGATTAAACGAAGGATGTCGTATCATATTTTAGTATGTTTAATATGTACGATAGGCAAACTATTTTTTAGTTGATACAACAATAGTTATTATATTAAATCGATTTATTAGTTACAAATCACTATTGAATAAGATGAAAATTAGAATATATCCTCGTCCGCCAAAATAGTACGTTGATTCAACCAACATGTATTTATTACGAACCAACGATATCATCTTGATTGACTCAATATTCTTCGTCCGGGATGTCTACTTCGAGGTACTATTTTAGTCTAATGAGGTGGACTGGGAATTCTTTGGTGTCAGATATTTGACGTATTGTCTCTTGGAATACCAAAACTTTGTTTCTCAATTTTCTAACATGAAATCCTTTGAAGATTACTAAGTTTCACTTGAAGTCAGCAGAACAAATTGTTGGAGGTCAATCCAAACAATATCGACGGAAATACATTAAAATTTGCCAAGCATAAAAAGTTTACACGGCTTTTCTTTCAATCTAAAACCTTATTCAATTTCGAATTCGTTCCATTGATTGATCTGGTCTATATTACCCGATGTGGTTGAGTTCAATATATGCTTCAGATTTTTTTTCCCAAATATGCCTATAAATCTACATTTATTAATATATTTGTAAGGGTATTTCCCTATTGGGATTATTAAATGAAACTTAATAATTCAATATATCAGTTAATTTTCTCCACAAATTTTAAAGAAAGAAGAAGAAGAAGAAGAAAAAAGGAACATCCCTACAACAAGTCAAGATGTCACATTTTAGCGGAACTCGACAAGTTTTCGTTTAGGCCTACGGCCTCCCACAGTCAATTAAGGACCATTAAATAAACGTGCAAGTGAAATTCATTGAATATAGCCATAGTCCATAACTGAAACCTTGATTTGTCTTCTCACTTTTTAAGTGAGAAATTAAAACATATGTATGAGAAATTATTGTTTAGCTAATTTTAATTGAGTTATTTATTTAACAGATATTTACTTAGAACACATAATGAATTTCCTAAATATACAATTAACGTGAGATGATTATCCTTATCTCTTTCTATTAATCCCATCGCGTGTCCTTAGTTTTGGCGACTTAACACAAATAATCAATAAATTAGAAGACCTCCAAACTCTACACGCTTAAGAGAGCAGTCTCTTGTCGATGTAGAATTGGTTGTGATTTGAATTTTGGTTCTGCGAGCAAGAATATATAACCACATCTGATATATAACATGTCTTCAGTTTATTTATTTAGTTTTAAAAAAACCTCTTTGAAATTTGACAGAATAATAACAAAAAATATTTTTTAACAAATTAATTTTCAATTGGGTATCGACAAATTCCTCGGATAGCTTATTACCAAATCTTCATTTAAAAAGGGAATTTGAATATCATTGTCATCAAATAGTGAACAAGAATAAAGAAAAAGATGTCGACACTTTTAATTTCTAGAAGATTTAAGTGAAATCATTGTATTTTGTGCACAAGAGTTCCACTTTTTAAAAAAATTAACTCCGTCTCACCTCCTTGGGGGGATTGCAAAATTTAAACCGATCCGACGACTCGATCCGAGTCAACCCGAAAAAAATTGGGTTAGGGTGGGGATTTTTCAGGTTCGGATCGGGTTCGAGTCAACCCCTGCTTCCGTGACTAGCTAAGACAAAAAGGATTTTCCTAAATGCTTTCTAATTTCTATTTCTTAGTTATATTTCAATTCTGACAAATTTTAAAAACTGATCTACGAAATAAATCATAAATCCGAGATACTATTCTGAAAGCTAATTAAGACTTGATTTTGACAATTTAATGTGTTCAGTTTAAGTAACTCTTATGATTAATATTAATTAATTATCTAACCATTTGGCAAACTTTATTTACTGAAGTTGATGTTTAGTTTTGATATCTTCATTGAAAAATAGTTTTAGATCATCTAAGCAAGTGATATAAAAGAACGAGAGATCTAAATACTCGTTTCTATAAGTGATCAAATAACTGCATTTATTGATCTAAAAAATTACGTAAGCCAAAATAAAAAAATCGAGTCATAAAAATGTAAATGTAAAAAATTTAAATTTCTTTTTCTCTTGAGTCTATTCTCTAATTCCTTGTTGAATGCCAGATCTTTATGGCAGTATGTTTAAATTTACCGGACAAAATTAAAGTGAAATTAGTTGCATATGCATAAGAATTGAAGAAAATAAGATTCAGAGTAATCAAAAGGATCCAACCTTTTGTTGAAAAACCTGGGAATTGTAAAAGTGGACGAAGAGTTGCAGCAACCCACTGTGCACCATAACCGCTTCTTCACCACCGCGAGGAAACGCATCAAAAGCTCCCCCGCAAACGGTCTGGAGCTCCACCAGGTTCCCGCATCTTTCCTCCGGCAAAATCCCGACCATTTGGACGCCGGAGAACGCCACGTACGCCACCTCCCCCGCCCTCCTCACGGCGAAGCTCTGCGGCGCAGCGCTGTTGGCGTGGCTGCACAGCCTCCATGATTCCTCCAGCAGCGGCGTGGAGGCCAGGAATGTTGCTAGAGTTTCACTCGATTCAAACCTGAAAATGGATTATTCGAAATAATTAACTGATTTTTATATTTATGGTTTCGGCAAATTTGGGTGGGTGCGGTTGCTCACATTGTAGTTTCGTGTCCCATTTCGAAACTGCTTCTTTCTCGGCGCCCGCCGGTATGGCTGTGTGAATGGAGGCCTGATTATAGTGTTATATTTATAATTTTAAGCTTCAATTTAAAATAATATAAATAAATTATGTTACACGATATATTGAAAGTGGACCTGGTCCCACGGTCACCGACTAACCCAACTTAAATAATATAAAACTAAATTATGTTTTTCTAATAAAATTATAGTACTCGATATGTTGAAGTAGCCGTGGATACGGGCAACCCGTGACCGAATTGGACCCAATCCACTATCAACGACCGATTAATCGGCTCAACAGATCTGACCCAAAACTCTGTCCGGACCCAAGAATATACGGGCCGATTACTTTTTTACTCTCAACTCATAATACATTATAAATGACAAAATCAAGTCATCGTGGTGGTCGTGAAAGAAAGTCTATGGTTCGACAAATGAATTTTGATTTTCCATTCAATATTGAGGATCTTTAATTTATTTTCTCCGACACCGAGCATGTTCAAGATGTCGAAACCCAACCAACACATCGATAGAGTCAAGGGACTCAAGACAGCATGAGTACATCGTCGGGTCTTACGACATTGAAGAGTGGGCGAGTCAAATCATATGTCTTCATCTGTCTTCATCAAACACTTTGATAAGGTGACACTTCCTTATCATGATTTGCAAGCAATATGTAACTATTGTTCAAAAGCTTACAAATGGCGATACGGAGGATGCTCTGACATTGAATCGGCACATCGAGAAGAACCATCGGGTAGACATTGATATTTCTATATCTCAAACTCAAACCTGCATTTTCATCTCAATCTAGTTTCCCCGCTCTTTAAATCTCGATTGAGGGAAGAAGCTGCTAGTTATGTTGCTATTAAACAACTTTATTTTAACTTTAGTGATAAATTATCTTTTGCAAATTGACTTTCATCTGCTACTAATCATGTAATTAGATGCATCGCCTGAAATATATTTAAACGTACACTTAAGAAATTATTGCTGCACATAAAAAAATTGATTAAAAAATTTGCTAGTTTAGAAAATAAAGTGTCTTTGTGATCTGATATCTGTAATGATCATTGGCAATATTGTTAATACATGGTTATTACTTGTCATTGGCCTGATAGTTCTTGGAACGTAATAAAACGCTTACTTGCATATCGATGTTTCAATGAACCACACATTGCACAAAATATCTCATCTTATATTTTATTGTTTTGGAGAAATATAGTTTGACAACTAAATATTTTTTTTAATTTCTTTCGATAATGTAAGTGCAAATACTTATAGCATTTATGAACTAATCAGTGTATGTCAACCATCACTGTGTGAAAAAAAATTTCATATTTGATGTACATTCCATATTTTTAACTTGTGTGTTCAAAATGGTCTTAGATGTCTTTAGGTCTTTATATTATACTAATTTGATCCGTTATTCATTATATGTGGACCAACTAATGAAACAATGAGGCAAATTTTGTAAAATAAATGAGATAAGGCCGAATGGTTTTCACGCGATGTTCCAACATGTTGGAACCTACGTACAAACTGTTATTGTTCACGTTTGAATATAAAGATTTACTTTGTATATTTTTTGGTCAAATTGTTCAATCATCTAATATTTATTTGTATTTGAACCTATGTAATGCTTGTACAACTATATGTAATTTTAAAGCTTTTAATAATGCAACTGACCAAATTTCTGGTGTTTATTAGTCTATCTGTCATATAGTTTTAACACATCTTTATAATGTTGTCTGCATGTTTAGTGAACATTTAAATTAATGATATCGTATCAGTTTAATATATGTTTAGCATGAAAGCAAAATGGGAGAAATATTTATATTTTTTTATGTGCTATTGTTTTACATCCTAGACTAAAATTAGATGGTTTAAGCGAATTGCTTACCTTATATTATGATTTTGGAACCCAAGTACTGATAATGTTCTTCTTCTTCTACGATTTTATTTAGTGTTAGACATATTTGAACTAATATATAATGAATATAATGTAAAATATGGTGCACAAATATGTATGAAAACAAGCTAAGCTATTTAGATTCGTGCTTGTCCTTGGAAAAAAGAGAGCTCTGAAAGACCCTCGCATAGCTTGTTGAACCTTCGGGATAGCAACACCTCTAGAATATGTATGACACAACCTTTTCCTTTCCTTGGGCATTACCTCCCAACAAGATTGATCCCTTTGGATCTTGGTCCATGGTTGCCTTTTTATTGATTTTGATGATTGGACTTTTATCACGCGAGAGGACAACAAGTCCATGAGAATCCTCAAATCCAATCAAGAACTTGAGAATTATTTTACCACTATATTTGATTTTAGCGATGCAGATGAGCAGAACTTCGACATACTGCGACTGTGGGGACAAAGACGCAAGTAATATCTCACTTTGTCTATGATAACAAAAGAGATTGTCGCATGTTCTGTTTCACGGTTGTAGTGAAGCAAGCCTGTAGCATGGGACAACATGCTGGACGAGAGGAGATCTACAATAGGTCGGAGAATTTGGAAGCCCGATATCTACTTAACGGTTGGTCGAGAGCTGTAATACAAACACAAGTTCCCAAAATTATGAAGACGATCAAGAAGACACCGAGAGCACTTTTAAACAACAACCGGAGACATCACAAGTGATTAAACGAATTTCACATAAAATCTTTGTAATGTAATCCCAACATCTTTTATATTTTTAACCAATTATATTTATTTTATTTAATTATTTCATACTTCAAATTTCAATGTTAAAGTTTGAATATTGGGTTCTTGCGCATTAGTTAAGTGGATGGTTTTGTATGTGCCGATGAAACATCCAGTGATTCCTGTACTGTATCAAAACAACTCAAAAAATGTAATGAGATATCTCAAGTTTGTATAATCAACTAATTAAATATAAAGGTGCTCGAACTAACGAGTGATATTGTATGTTTTCTCTACATAAGCATAGTAATTATTATTATTATAATAATAACATGACCTAACTTGGACTAGCTATTATGATGGGGTTTACCGTTTACGTAGGATTCAACAAGCAATAATGACTTTAAGTGGGCAGATTGAAAATTTTCTGCATTCTGCCACAAGATGATGACTCCAGAAAAATTCAAACAAATTATAGGAAACAAAAACAGAAAGGGTCAACTGGGACTCATTCTCATCTCTGCTGTGTGGGGCCGGGTTTGACCTAGAATAACACGATTTCATGAAGAATCGTTCACTCGAAGACTCACTTTCATGTCCCTCTACTATTAAAAAGTACCTGTCTCCTTAGATCATATGAAAACACTTTCATGAGTCTGTATTTTGTTTTATTTTTAGCATATGAAAGTATGGATCTAATCACTTGACCAGATATTGGTAAGTTTACAAAGATACAAGCATATGTATTTTATTTCACCACTCATCTTTGGTCTTCTATCAGATGAGATATCAGATTTAAGTCTTACCGATTCCTCCCAAAGTCAATAAATTTATATGTAGATTTATAGAATTTGTATAAAATTTCCATTCATATGATGGGACATTGGGTATCTATATTATTCATTTGGATTTTTGGGAAAATGATCTAAAATGTGTCGTCGTTCAAATTTAGCTCAACAATGCTCATGTTCATATTGGTCATTCTCAATTTTTTAATTCTTGTTAGCATTAAATTGGGTTTTAACGATCATAGTCTTACTAGTTTTCATTTAATCACAACTCCGTGCAACACGATCGATGAAATTGTTTGGTAGAATTCCCAAAATTCAGTTTCGCATTAATATGTCCGAAATAAAACCAACAACATTGCCAAATTCAGAACAAGAACCATGAGCTTACTTACACATGACCCAAAAATTTATTCATACAACTTGCAGCTTTTAAATGGGGGAGCCTAAGATATGAATCTTTCAATTGGACCTATGTTATAAGCTGCCAGCCTTTATTCAAAGTCCACCACATTTCCTTGACACATGAATACAACAGAACTGCACATCAATTCAAAACCAACCACCAATCTGATACCTAAACATCATGATTTCAACCACATATATATAGTTCAGTAGCTAGTTTTGAACGGCTTGTAAACCTTAAGATCAAGAATCACGCCCGCAACCGAACCGGCGGCAGCAGCAACAGAGATCACTAGACAAGCGAAGCTCAGCATCTGTAGACAAATCCATCGAGTAGTCCACTTGGGTATCCTTTTCTGCGCAATATACATCTCAACTGGGAAATAAACAGTTAAAGGCCAGAACCCGAAAGCCCCAAGAATCCCAACCACATCGTTGAAAAAAGGCAGCAGCATCGATATAACAGTAGTGATCAACACAAACACAGTCCTCCAAACTAACCGGAACGAGTTCAGATTATAAGAGTACTTGAGAAACGGGACCGGGATACCGATTTCTTGTGTGATGAATCCACAATCAGACCACTTTTCGGATGCTTTTTTCTCAACAAACGCGAAAAGTGGCTGGCAGTAGACTTGGTAGGCGCCGACTAAGTGTATCACGATTGCCGCGTTCGCTATATCGAGAAGCCAGTAGGGGTTGTAGAATCCGAATCCGGTGAGAAGATTTCCCGGTGCAAGGTCTCCAAATGCTGCATATCCCATACAGCCACAGAGCATGTAGAATGCAGTTGTTACAATTGTGCTGATAAGTGTTGCTTTTTTCATCGTTTTCGACTCAGCTGGAGGCGATCTTACGGTGTCCTGATCATGTGGAGAATCCAAAAAATGTTATCATTTGGTCGAATTAGAATAGCCATGCAAGAAATATCACAGGAAACGAACCTGAATTTCAATGAGAATTATTGAAAATGAGTACGCAAAGGCAATGTCCCCTAAAGCTTGGAAGCTCCTCCAAATCTTTTGTGTCTCAGTCACAGTTCCAATGCTTATTCCAGTTAAACTACCCTTGATCACTCCACTTTCTTTCGATGAAAAAAAATGTAACATAAGTATGAAAAAGAGAATGTTTAAATCATTAACAATCCTCTACATCAATTTTGATTCGAAGGAAAATCAACCTGAGACTTTGGCGATGCCGAGGCCTAGACCGATAGACGAATACGTGAAGGACATGACAGCAGCAACAATTGAGAGCCACCATATCTGATCAAAGTCTGGGATTTGTGAAAACAAGATTTGTGTGATCCCAAAAGCGATCATATACGGATTACTCGACATGCGACACGGATCTTTCCCTTCACTTTCGTGGAAACAATCCGATCTTTTGATGGCCCTGTTGGATTTTGGTTGAATGCAGTTCAAGATCAAGAATCTTAGCACATCCAAGAGACCACTTCGAGAAACAAGTTCGCGGATTATGGTATTTAATGGTGTACTTACATCATGCTTATAGATGCTGCAATAGTGTACCCAATGGCCACTCCAAATATGTTGAGATACTGGATTAGGCCGCATAACTTCACTTTAAATCCACCTATTGTAACATTTATAAAAAGTTAAAAACAACATATTATCTTTAATTTTTTTTTTCCACGGTGGATATATATGTTATACCAAGATTTGATCGGACGGCATCCATGTAAGTGTAGTTTCTCTTGCCAAACAATGGATCACCGGAGCGGTAACAATCGGCTAGGAGAGTTGAGGTGTAGTAAACCACGAAAGAGAACAAGAACATCACAGTTGGGCCTGCCACCCATCCTAATTGGGCTATGGCCCAAGCCAACGACAACACTCCGGATCCAATCACAGCCGTTATGATATGTGCGCTCGCTGTCCAAACATTCCCTGCATAAAAACATATATAGATACATGTATATTTAGTATTACTACGTTTATTTTGTTAGAATGTGACACTGATCTCATATTACATGAAACATGAGATCATAAGAGTAGTTCGAATACACATTAATAGAAGATCGGTAATCGTATCGTGGTCACTTACCAGTTCTTTGGGGTCGACCGTCATCATCGATATCTTTCGGGCCGAAATGGGTTGGCAAATTGACGGAAATGTCTACCACTTGGTTGCAGTGGTGGTGGTTGTTGGTGGCAGTGCTCTCCCCCATCTTGTATTTGAAGCAAAAAGAAAATGCGTTACAATATACACGTACAACTAGTAGCAGGTTGAAAGGAAAAAAAAAAGCCCAGAGATACACTAGGAATATAATTATTATGTTCAGAATATATAAATATGCTTATATTTTAAGACAAGAGAGCAAGGGATGGAGCTGAGTGGTTTATGGCTAACTAGAGGAGCGATATTTATACAAGTAATTTGTAGCCCAAGGTCGAATCAAAACTCAAAAGTAAGAAACCTCATAACGTGCATAGTTTCTAATATTGGAAAAGCCCCATGTGGATTGAAAAATGATTCACGAAGCGTCAATTTTTCACAAGTTTAATTTCAAGAATTCAATCAAAAAGAGCAACACTAACTCCTTATACATGTCAACGCTCGTACTAATTAATATATATATATATATATATATATATATATATATATATATATATATATATATATATATATATATATATATATATATATATATATATATATATATATATATATATATATATATATATATATATATATATATATATATATATATATATATATATATATATATATATATATATATATATTAATTAGTACGAGCGTTGACATGTATAAGGAGTTAGTGTTGCTCTTTTTGATTGAATTCTTGAAATTAAACTTGTGAAAAATTGACGCTTCGTGAATCATTTTTCAATCCACATGGGGCTTTTCCAATATTAGAAACTATGCACGTTATGAGGTTTCTTACTTTTGAGTTTTGATTCGACCTTGGGCTACAAATTACTTGTATAAATATCGCTCCTCTAGTTAGCCACGAAGTAAATTAAATATTAAACATTAGCCAAGTGATCACACTAGCTAGCTATGTATAAAATATTAGTGTTTGTATAGTGTGGTAGACGAGTTGCGGTTCTCTATTTTAATCTACCACTGGAAGAGCATAAATGCTCAATCTTTTACACCTATGTTTTATTTTTATTAATATTGAATCATAGCGTAATTAAGTCAGGATAGAGCAAAAACAAAAACTTTTCTTGTAATATTGAAGATGAGTGGTTTAGGTAGAAGTTATGTTGTCCATTAATCATTAGATACCGGCTATGAAGCAGAAGTACAGTTATGCGCCATTCGTTTTGTTGCATGAGATATGGAAATATATGATAAATAATAAATGATGTGACTATAAAATAATTGAGTTGGATAAAGAATAATGTTTGAGTAATATGTTTGGTTTGATGGATTAATTTAGGACAAAGTGTTAAATTACATTATTAACCTTTGTAAAACTTAATAAATATAAGAAAGAAGAAGATAAATGATAAATGTAATTTTTTATTAATGGTTTTATTGACGAGAGATAAATAATTAAATATTTGATTTAGTGTGAAATAAAAATGTAATGATTTGATAATGTGTGATAAATGATACTCAGCCAAAAATGAGATAGACTAGTATTATGATAGGATTATTGATACTGTATTGCAAGAGAAAAGATGTCTTAATTGACCGATGAATTTTGGTTAAGGTTTAGGACTATAATGTGACACATGATCACTTGAACTTACAACTCGTATACATATATTATGTACATTTATAAAAGTATATGAGAAAGTGATACATTATTTAATATGCACAATAGCTACATTTTTTCCTTCATTCCATTGACTCTGCAAATAATTTTAATTTTGAATTCATTTTCGTAAATTCACGTTTTGTCAAGTCCAAAAGATTGATGCTCGATAGATATAGATGTCGATCTCTACCATTAATTTCTTCATACAGGACGGCCAAAAACTTTAAGCATATGGGAAATATTTTTTCTTAATATTGCTTATTATAATATTGCAGTACTTAAAGAATAACCAACTCGGGTACATTAAAGCTCACATCCAATATATTTTTTGTCGGTAAATTTGGTCAATAATGAACTATTCCTTGTGATATTTTTAATTAGGTACGAGTCTAACTTAAATACAATTATTTGATGCATGAATAAATTAAATAACGACCCTACCACCATCTCGATACCACTGGTGTAGGTCAATTGAGGTATATAGTCAAAACCTCTAAAAGAAACCCACTTTCAGTGGTAGTTCTATAAATCAAACGACCCCACACTTTATACCACAGGAATATATATGTAGTCAGCACAGTTTCATGCATATGTTAAGTCTCTCGGTCGCGAGCTGATACCACCTCGGGAGGTAAGGTCGAGAGGTCGGGAGATATGGAAGTCTGGAGATCTGGAGCTCTGACCTCGAGGGATGAGCTAAGGGTGATCTGGATGTCTGTGGGTATGGAGCTCTGGATCTCTGGTCGGGTCGCTGGACACTGATGGATGGAAGATGCTTTTTCTTGATGTCTGCAACCACAAATCACAGGTCAGAGGACGTCGGAAGTGTGTCCGGCGAAGTCCCTCCGATGCTTAAGTCAGGCAGATCGCGAGAGCAAAAGCGAGAGAAAATATATGCTGTGAGAGCAAGTGAATGCGAGAATGAAAAATGTGTGCATGAATGAGACGCACCTGGTATTTATAGAGGGGCTAGAGGAGCATATCCTGGCGAATATTCGTCCACACCGGGTATCTCGGACGAGATACTCTCCGCGATCCTCGGAAGATCTTGTCGTTTAAATAAGGAAAGACGTATCGTTCCTGGATTCTTTAAGTAAGGAAAGACGTATCTGGGTTGGATTCTGATAGATATGACATCGTCCTTGGGAGACACTCCCGATCTGAGCATCAGTCCTCGGGTGACTCCTCGAGCTTAGCGGCATGGTCACCTCGGGTCAAGAGGTCTTCTTGCAAGAGGTGATGTCTACCATAGGTCTTCCTGCAAGAGCTGAGGGTTACCTACCCGAGGTCTTCCTAGAAGAGCCGATGTATTCTCGTAAGAGGAGCTATTTCCTCGGATCCCGAGGTGAAAAATAATAGTGGTATCAAATTCTTATAAATAAACATATGATATCCAAGATATAAATATTAAACATATTCAATTAGTAGATTTTTGTTGGTGAAAGAATCAAATCTGGAACTTGAAATAAGATTTATACAAAACTCGAGTAATGACAGTTAAAATAATTGAAGTCATGTGTATATAGTTAAATACATACGTGTTTTTGTTAATCTCAATTACTATTAAATTTCAGTTTTAGCCATATGCCTATGAGTTTTTTACAATGGTAGTAATTTTCTTGTTGAGAGTGATGACACCAAATAAGCTTCACATCACTACCATGGTAGTTTTCATATCGAAATTTGAAATTACAAAGAAAATATAAACATCACAGTAGAATTGAAATATGACAATATATAGAGTTTTGACAAGTTCAAAAATTATAGGTATTTGAATCGGTTGCAGGCTTGCCATAAGACAAGGTCGAGCTTGGATTGCAGTGTAATAAATTATAATTACTACAGCTTTCATAAATAATGAGACCACTCACCTTAATGTTATGAAACATATCGTCAAGCTCACGGTATATAGGTGAGTTGGTAAGTATTGAGATGATGTGAGAGTCTCTTCTCCGAATTCACAGGTTCGATTATCGTGTGGAGCATATTCGTTACTGAAAGATATTGTGGGGTATATTTTGAGGGTTGACTTGTTATATAAGTCATCTCTCTCGAGTCCATGCTTATCCGCATATATCCCTCGATTTAAATATTGTATTGACCAAATGATCTCTGATCTATATAGAGGGTTAACCTTCTTAAAAAATGAAGCATATCTGCAATCATACTCAATCGAATGAAAAGCAATATTTTTATGTAAATAACATAATTAGAGATGAATTGGTCCAATTCATAAATATATAGTTATATACTTAAATAGCGATCAAACGGATCCGATTCAAAAATAAATATAGACCGTCGACCCATTATTTTATCTACTCCGTACCACACAGAACAAAGCTATTGATCTTGTCCGACTTTTGAATGGGTGCTGTAGATTCCTCAAGTATCCGCCAGTGAATTTGCATAAAGTGCTGAAAGAAAGAATATTGTGAGATTTGAATAACAATTAATGATGATGATAGAAGCCACTAATGTCTAGTGGTTCGTCAATAAGCCATCATTCCTCATACTTTGGGGCTTTTTTATTTTATTGCAAAGAATCAGATCCTAGATAATTCGAGAATAGTTCTTAATTACAACCAGTTTTATTTTTTTTTTCAGTACAAAAAATGTGCGGGGGCGAAGAAAAATGTTGATAGAATAATATGGTTGTACATATATTTATAGGTCCAGTTGGATCAATTTGATATAAATATCATCACACTCTTATACGAGCATACATACATATATATATATATATACACACATACAACCCAGTATTTGAAAGAGACAACAGCTCAAACTGTCACAAAATCTTTTCTATCAAATATAAAAGAACTTTTTAAAACCTTTTTTCTGAATCCACTACAAGTGTACAAATCATAACATCACTTGAAAAGCATTAAAACTTTGACAAAACTCAGAAATTGAGCGCAAGAAATTGGACATAATATGCTTTCACAAATGCAGCAAGAATAGAAGCTACTTGCCTCAAATTTGAACAACAGTTGCAACGAATAGCTCCTACCTTGAATCTACCTCAAGCACGGTTGAAAATTTTAGAGAACTAAAGGAAAAGAACTTCGGTTGGTTTCTTGCTTTTGGGAGAACATTTTGCTGTCTCAAATGGTTTTAATGATGGAACCAGTGTGTAGTAGGCTTTAAAGTACTACATCGGTATGGGAAACCTGCCAACCGAAATCATTTTTTGAAAATATTTTCTTTCTTTTTTTAAAAAGAAAACATTTTCAAAACTTGAATCGGTCTTGGGTTTATTCTCCCGGAAATACTCGCGAATCGCCAAACCTTAAAATCGAAGAAATCAGCTCAGGCGAAAACTGAAATGTTACGCAAAAATAGCAATTTACCCTTCAAAACAATTTAAATAAGTCAGTTGGGCGTTAGTAATTTCTCTGTAAGTTTTCAAAAGCACACATGCACAGTTCAGAGTCCGGAAGGTCTGATCGTGTTAGTAGGACATAGATCGAGGAATACCTACAAGGTTTGACTGGTCGGATCATCCGTATTCTGAACTAAACTGTCTAGTAGCTGACTCTTCTAAGAGCTGGATACGGCATCGACGAATGAATCATCTAAATTTCAAAACACTTGAAAAGCTGAGTAAGCGTGATTTAGTTACTGTTTGCCCAAAATAAAATTTTCAAAGACAAGATTTGTTCTGCTTGTCAGTTGGGGAAAAATATTAAATATACTTTAAAACTAGAGGGAGCAAAACCTCCCAAAGCCTGTAAATTTTACATATGGATCTTTTTGGTCCTATACATGTGCCCAGCTTAGGGGGAATGAAATTCACCTTTGTCGTTGTTGATGATTTTTTAAAATTTACTTGGGTGGTGTTTTTAAAATAAAAAGATCAAACTACCAAACAGCTGATAAAACTTTTATAACTTTGAAAAATGATAAATCTTGCAGTGTCAACCAGATCAGAAGTGATAGAGGAACTGAA